>JAABKJ010004585.1:0-24163 GCA_011634705.1 Andricus grossulariae
ACTGAATATTAAGTATACTCTGTATTATAACTATGTATCAAGGCGGTAGCCGTCAATAAACTAAATTCAAATTCAAACATCGTGCTCTGAAATCTTCAGCAATCTTTTTCTAAGTTTAAGGACATTTTGCCTCGAATCTTAAGACAATAAACTTATTTTCTCAAAACCTTTCAAAATTTTCAAGAAGCTACATTTTTTACAATTTTTTCAAAACTTTTCAAATTTTTAATTATTTTTTAATCTTTTGAAAACTTCGAAATATCTGTTGAAATAATTCAAACTTTTCCTAAAATATTTTTAGTCTTACATAAATGTTTCAAAAATCTTGAAATCTTCCAGATTCTGTTTCGATATATATTGAAATCTTCCAAGCTCAAAATAATTCTTCTAAAATAAGACTTGAATCATTAAAAAGATTTCCCAGAAATCTGTTGGTACCAGTAATTTTTTTAATCGGTTCCGAACATTCAGATAATTAATTATAATGATAAAATACTTAATAATAATACCGTAAATTAAGATATTCTATAGTTTCAACAATAATTTCGTATTTTTCATCTCTTTTGAAAGTGTGAAAAAGTTTAGAAATTATAGTGTGGTAGCATAATGTTTAAAACACAATTATTTCCCAATATTGAAAAACATTTGAAATTAAATTTTTTTATCAATAACGTTTAAAAATATTCAGAAACAGACTGTATCATCAAACAAAATTAATTTAGAAATTCTGATTTACTAAATTGATGGTGCAGAAAATTCTGAAGCTTTATTAATTGATAAATACATATAACATCATTTAATATGGTCAAGAGGTTATGAATAGAATCCTTTTGTTGTTTAAAAAAAATTTGATCTATTGATAAAAACAGAATTTTTGCCTTTATTATTAGAGAATCATTTTAAATTTAAATTTTCTCTTTCAGAAATAAACTTTTAGAATTAAAATTGCTCCTTTGAAAATTACGATTTACAAAATTCCATGAAATCTAAAAGAACAAACTGCATAAAGCCACTTACATTTTCGAGAATTTCATTCCGCCAATTTTATCAGACAGGATAGAAAAAAATTTGTAATAACCTTAAAGTTACTTGTTTTATTAATCATATTGTAAATAAAAACAGAAAAAATCTTAATTTATCTATCTGAAGGCTCTAAAACCAGATCCAATTATACCATTTCAACATAAACAAATATTTCGAATGATTTAAATTAAATATTTATTATTAAAACAAAAACAAATTTTTAATAAGACCCCAGATAAGAGCTACAATTGTTGGCACCCTCCCTTTGTTGGCACCCTTCTCTGATTTCATAGATTATACATTTTTTAGCATGTTTTGTCTCAATTAATTTAATTGTACTATCATTTTAAACATAATGCATGTATTAATTATTCAGTATTATTATTTTCACACGTATTGTGATTAATTTTAATACAAAGAAATGGTTTCATATGGTTCTGAAATTCTTTTGACAAAAAAAAATTATATTTGTATAATTCCAAATTTTTTATTTTCACCCATATATTATATTAGTATTTGGAGATGATCCATGGAAAAATTATAAAAATTTATTAAATTTACCTATAAAACACAGGAGTAATCACAGTAAGATCAGGAAGATGAGACCCTCCAGCTGATGGATGATTTGATAAAATAGAATCTCCCCGGGTAAATATACCATTAAATGCTTTTATTTGATATTGTACCGTTTCCTGCATTGCACCCAAATGTACAGGAATATGGGGAGCATTTGATACTAAACCACCATCTGGTCCGAAAATGGCACATGAGAAGTCCAGACGTTCTTTAATATTCGTGGAAATTGATGTCCTTTGCAAAATCCTGAAAAAAACATCGAAATAATAGGGATTTTATTATTCAAATAGAATTGAGCACACTTCACGCGCCATACCGTTTCTGGATTTTTATTTCCTCACATTAAAATTGTAAGCAGTTTGAAAATCCATTTTTTTTTTAAATATTTAAATATTAAAAGACTGAATTCATTTGAAAACGGGCAATCATTTGCCACTCAAATATTTTGTTTTTCACAGTGCATAAGACAATGAAAAAAAATTGTTGACAAAGAGTTTTTAAATTTAGAACCTTTAAAACGCGGATTATCAAAAAAGGTCTAAATTTCTATTGAAAGGGTTATTTTTGTATTCTTGTATAGGTATTTATCTTTTTCTTTCTGATTCTAATACAATTTCTTGTCCTCTTTCAAAATCGGTTAAAAATTTCGAAAAAGTTCAAAATTGAGAAACTCGTGATGGTTTTTCTAAGAATATTCAAAGTTAGTTTACTCAAAAACCCCACCGTTTTTTTTCTCTTGATGTTTTTCTAGATTCGTACTCATGTTAAGAGTATATTCCATGATATTCTGCTCTATGCTCGCACCTTGGAGAAAAGAGAGAATTTTGTTTTCAATTGAGAAATAAAAATTCACATTTTCTGCCACAATAACACAAGATAAGCAAAAAGTTAAAATATCAAAATTGTTTCTCTGCAATAACTCAAGAAAAATGTCTCGTTGTATTATCTAAATTTTTATCGCGAAAATATTTATAAAATACATTGAAATTTATTTTTTTCTCAAGAATACATTTTTATGGATTCATAAAAATTAAGAAAATCGTAATTTAACAGTTATAACTATTTTTCAATCAAAATTCTTCCTCCAAAGTCGCTATTTTTGAAAAAACCGATAAAAAATGTAAATTTTCGTTTTTCAAACAACAACAAAATTCTCCATTCTCTCCAAGGCACAAGCACAGGGCAAAATATCATAAAGTATATTCTTTACATAGGACAAATCTAGAACAAAATCAAGCGAAAAAAAACTGTGAAGGTTTTGAGTAAATTGACTTTGAATATTTTCATAAAAACCACCGCCATTTATCAGAATCAGAAAGTAAAAATAAATAAAACAATGTTTGTCCGATTTGAAATTAATTCGGTCGGGAATTTTTGATGAATGAATGAAAAGCAACTGAACTTGCATTATTTATAAATAAAGGCGTTTAAAATGAACTAATTAAAAAATTAAAGTGTTTGAAAATGAAAAATTTTTAATCAGAAGCTTTCAAATTTGACAAATTTTAAATTATAATTTTGAAGATTGGACCATTTCACTAGAGAAGAGTTGAAATTGTATAATTTCTAATTCAAAGCTTTAAAAATTGAACAATTTCATTTTGAATTGAAGAATCTCATTCGAACTAAAATGAAGAATAAAATAAAACAAAACAAAAAATAAACAATTTTATTAAATTAAAAAAATTTTAAACTGATTAATATCAAATTAAAATGTTGAAAATTGGATCATTTAGAATGCGAAGGAATTGAAATTGTAATAATTCTCATTAAAAGCGTTCAAAATTGAATAATTTAAAATTTTTAACTTTTGAATTTCATTAATTTATCATTTAAAGACAGATTTTTCTAAGATTAAATAATAAATTCAGCATAATTTTTGCCACTCAAAATGGGAATATGTTCAATTGAAAACCTTTAATATTGAATTTTGTATTTAAAAAAACTGATAAATGAAGTAATTGTAAATGGGAAACGTTAAAAATAAAAATATTTATACCACGGAATATTGGAAATTAAGCGAATCCGAACTTCATCTCAAACTGAGAAAATTGTATTTATCAGGAATTGTGATGATAAAACTTTTTCAAACTCAAACCCTTTAAAATTTTAATTATTTTAGGTAAATTTAAATCGTATCGAAATCAAATTTTTCAAATTTTATATTATACTTTCCAAAATTTAACCATGAAATATTTTTCAATTTCAAATTATTCAGATTTTAAAATCTCTAATTAAAAATCGGATGATTTTAAGATATACATGGAAAATTTAAAAAAAAACGAGTTCGTTACGATTCCAATTCTTGAAAATAGACAATTTCAAGCATCTTAATCGTAAATTGTTTTCTTAAGTTGATCTGAAATTGTTGAATCAAATCTGACTGAAATTGAAACCAAATAATTAGGAATATTTAAATATAAAGTTATTAAATTAAAAACTGACTATCAAGGCTTTCAATATGATATTTTGCAATTTTAAAAGATTTAATAGTGAAATTGTCCTGACATTGTTAATATTTGAATTTTAAACTACAACTTTGTGAAATTTAAAACTGGAAAGCTTTAAGAATTGACAAATTTAATACCAAATATATTCGAATTTAGGCTTTTGAAGCAAAAAAAGTTTAGTTTCAAGACCTTAAAAATTAAACTGGTTTAGAATTGCGCATTCCGCATCACAGTTTAAAATTTATCAATAAGTATCATATTATATGGTATCAAGTGATATTCAAAGCGATTTGATCCATTTTTTTACTGAAAAAAAATTGATTGCAGTCCAAAGAAAAATCACTGTCACGTTCGCCGTTGAAAATTGAAGAATTTTAAATATTGCGAACTTCTAAAGTTTAATCATTCTAGAAACGTTGAAAATCATGACTTCAAATTTCAAATTGGAAGCTTTAAAAACGAATGAATTCATCCTTAACGTGATAAAAATTAAATAAAAATTTGAAGTTCTTTTTACTCAAGAAGAATGTTCATTTACAGATTTTGCAAATTCTAAATTCTTTAGGTAACTTCAGGAACCTTCAAGTTTAAAAAACATCATTATCCTTAAATAGTTTCCTTTGAAAATTACAGAAACTATATTTCGGGAAACTTTTACTCAGATGCAAAAAAAACGTTGCAAAACCTATGATCATTTTATAATTAATTTAAAACAAATATCAAATAATTTTCTCAAATATATTATACCTTCCCATCTGTTCGGCAATGCTCATAAACCGATGAGAGAAAATGCTCAGTTGTATTGCATCCAATTGTGTAGTGACCTTCGTTCTAAGACCTTGGCCAATTGTAATTCTGACATCACCTCGAGACGTAATTGAAGCAGTACAATCAGGTTCAATCAAAAGTGTACTTAAGCTGTCCATAATTATTGCTGGTCCAGACATTATATGACCAGGTGATAAGGTCTCTAATAGGTACACCTTTGTATCATGATACCCACTTTCGAAATAGGTTTTAGTCACCTATAGAGAATCATTTTCAAAATATTGAAAAATTATTGTATGATTATGAAGGAAATTGTTGAACTAAAGTCAATTTGAAAAACTTTCAATTAGGAAAACCAGGGAAAAAAATGCGGACCAACTTTTTCTACTTTTGGGGGTTTTTCAGAAGCAGGCATTGAAGGATCTTCAATTATATCCGATTTTCCGATTCCTCGAACTCTAACATCATTTACAAAAATTTTTCTCTTCGGCATTGTAAATCCGAATTCTTTCTGGTACCTAAAAAATATTCAAATATTCATAACTTTAGGTATTAAGTAGCTAATCTAAGAAATCAGTTTTATTGTTATCATATTCACCGTTGTAGGAATGTTGTCAAAAAATCACCGTGTTTTGTACTTTCTTCTTTAGCATTTGTTCCTAAGCTTGGAGTAATCATAAGGGCACAGTCAGTCCCTTCATATCGCATATGTAAAAAATATTCTACACAAATTTGAAAATCGGGAAACCCCTGCTTATTTAGTTTCAATTTTACTTTTTGTTCCAAGGTGTTTAGACGATTGTCCAGCCGCTCAAAGGATTCTGAAATTTAAAAAAAAAGATCATTGAGGGAAATTATATTTAAATTAGTAATATAAAAATACAAGTTAGCTTTAATTTTATAATTAATGAAGATTATATTAATTTTATAGCTTTAAAGTCACCTTTTTCATAAACTTCTATACTCGGTTCTTGTGCTTCTTCTACGACATCAGCAAGAGCCATTCCATAAGCTGATAAAATTCCAGCATATTTATGTACAAATACTGTTCTCATTCCTAAAGATCTTGCAATTGCACAAGCATGTTGTCCACCAGCTCCACCAAAACAGGCCAAAACATGTTGAGACGTATCATAGCCTTTTGCCTATTCATTAACAAACGGTCATTTCAATTTTTTAATTTTATTCAGGGTGGCCACTATTTTCAAAATTTTCTTCTCTCGGCTTTCTCCCGGTTCTGCTGGTATATATTCGTGATTTCTCCCGGTTTAGAAAAAAATATAGTCTCTTTGCAAAAACCACAGTTTTTTCATATATATGATCAATTGCGGAAGTCGATAAGCATTAGCATACCTTTTTGCAAGAAATCTATTGACTTTGAATCATTAATAAGTAGGATAAGGAAATTTGTGTGTATAATAAAGGATAAAGATTTGTATTTCCTAACATGAAGAATATAAACAATTTAAAAATCCATTATCGAACCAATTTTTAAATATTATGTTTTAAACATTTTTGATACATTTTTGAAAAAATAATTAATAATTTCGAATTCAAAGCGTCTGAAATTGAAAAGAAAATATACTGAACGATTTTGGACAATTTAATTAGAAAAGGAGTTGAATTTTATAATTTCTAAGTCGAAGCGCTAAAAATGAAACAATTTTATTTTGAATTGAATCACGAAATGAACTGATTTCAGAATAAAATTTCGAAAATACGACAATGTCAAAACGTTAAAAAATGAATACTTTAAGATTCGAATTCTGGTGATTGGATCATTTGAAATTCAAAGGAATTTAAATTGTATCCTTAAAAGAGTTCAAAATTACATAATTAAAAATTGAAAAGTTTTAAATTTGAATAATTTTGAATTCAAAGCGAGAAAAAATTTGACAATTCGAAATCAAAAACTAAGTTGAATCTTTCAAAGTCAAAGTTTCTGAAATTCTAACATTTTTAATTGTTATTACATAACAACATTATAGCTTATCATTAAAGCTGATTAAACAAAGTTTGCTAAAACCAACAAATGAATTGAATTATTCCAAAAAAACTTTCAAAATAAATATTAATTTTTAATGGGAAACATTAAAAATTAAAACATTTATACTACGAAACGTTCAAACTTAAGCGAATGCGAACTTTGAAAGTGAAAACAAAATTTAGTCACCTAACATTGTGATATTAAAACTTTTTTATACTCAGCCCCTTTAAAATCTCTATTATTGAAAGTAAACTTTTTAATTTTTAAATTGCTAATTATACTTTCGAAAATTCAAAAAATTCAATTTCAATGGTACAATTAAAACCTATGAAAGAGGAAAAGTTATCGTTCAACATGAAAATTCAGAATTCTAAAATTGTAACCATTTAACATTTCCCGAATTATTCATTTACTGATGTATAAATTGCAGATAGTTTAATTTTGATCTTTTTATTTCAATCTCAATTTTTAATTTTTTAATTTCGAATCGCATTATTTTTAACACTTTCTTCAGAATGATTATTCATTCCTCAAATTATCTAATCAAATATTTTCAAATTTGAAATGACTCATTTGTTTAAATCTTCAACTAAAAATCGGAAAATTTTAGGATATTACATTGAAAATTGAAAATTAAAAAAAAAACAGTATTGCTGCAATATGATTCCAATTTTTGAAGTTGTACAATATTCAGCTTTTCAATTCGAAATTGCTTTATATTTACATCTAAAATTATTGAATTCAAAACTGACTATGGAGGCTTTTATTATAGAGTTTTGAAAAATAGGGGAATTGTCCTGACATTTTGAATATTTGAATTTGAAACTACAATATTGTGAAATTTTAAATTCTAAACCTCCAAAAATGAATCTAAACATTAGTTCAGAAAAAACCTTAGTTAAAAGGCCGCAAAGATGTTTTAGAATTGCGCATTCAAAACTATGATTTCAAATTACAATTATATTAATCTTAAAGACGATTTTGAATAAATTTTTTTTTTTAAATCCCCAGTGTAATTTTTTCCCGAGTGGGTGGCCACCCTGATTATTTAACTGCTCAAGAATTTTGTTGAAAGAACGATCATTTCTATAAAATAATACACAATGAATTGAATCAATTTGATTCCATACCTGAGTAAGAGCTCGAATTGGACGACACATGGCCTCATTGGCAACTCTGATAAATCCCATGGCTACAGCTTCAATACTCAATTTCTCTGCTTCTGTTTTTATTCCTTCTTTCAACAGAAAATCATTCACCTAAAATACATTCACTAATATTATTACATTCGATAAGCATTATTTACTTTGAAAAGTTACTCACGCTGGCAAGGCAGACCGCCCATTGTGAATTTTAGTTTCGGATCACAGTTTTTTAATGAAAGCTCATTACCTGAGTATTAATTGGCCAAGGAAGTAATATGCGCTTTTTCGTAGTTTTTTAGGAAATCTACTTTGAAATATTTGAAATATTCATTCTTTTGAAAATTATGCAAATTATAATTTTCTTAATACCGTTTTTCACGGAAAAACTGACTTTTTTAACTTCAAATGTTTTTAGCAAATTTACTTTCTATGAATTATATTTATTATTATTTATTATTATTACTATCAGTAATAATTATATTTGAAATTACAATTATGGACCAGAGCTTTTAAAGGAAAAAATGTATTTTTTTGTTGTTGCGAAAAACAGGATAAAGTTTTAAAACGTGAGTTTTTCCATGAAAAAAGGCATTAAAAAATTATTATTTGCAGAATTTTTTAAGATTATTGTAGCAAATTATATTTTTAAATATTTTAATAAAGAGAAAAGTGCTTTCCGCCAATCAATGTGGCGAAGATTTCAGATTTGATTTTTCCAAAAATGGTGCAAAAGCACATATTACTGCTTTGGCAAATTAATACTCAGACAGTGAGCTTTAATTGAAGAAAATGATTAACCGAACCTAAAATTCACAATTTGCGGTCTCCCATTATGAGAGAAAAGTACTATTGAATCAATAGCCGTCGCTCACAAGTAAATCTTTGATTCAAATAAATATTCAGTGAAAAAAGAATTATTCATTTTGGTTTGATAGTGATGCTATGAACCTGATAGTGCATTTTAATTAATAAAATATCTGCTCTTAAACAAAAGTTATTTATCCGATAGGATTTTTTCTCAGTGAATTTTCAATTTAAAAATATATTTATATTTGACCCCAGAGGTTATAAGACATAATAATTTCCAGACGAAACACAAATTCGTGATTTTTCCACTTCTTAGTAGAATTTCGTATCCTTTTAATTTTCATTTTTTTAAGTCATTAAAAATTGTAAGTACGCTTAAAATTCAGTTGAATTTTCTTAAATGCACCTTGAATTGAAATGAATCATTGTTGAATCATTGTTGTAATCTTTTTTATTCAATTCACTTGAATTCATTTTTAAGTTACCGCCATTTTTCGGACTCATTCAAGTTTCAATTTAGTTGAATTATCTGGAAATTTTGATTGCTCTGATCGACGAATTTCTTGAATTACATTGAATCCATTAAATTCTTTTCAGATAATTTCAATTTTCTTAAATTCATTTTGTTAAATTCCATTGAATTCCTTCAAATTCATTCGAATTTCCTGGGATTCTATTGAATTCTTCTCACAATTATACTCCTTTAATAATAAAAGCTGAATATCTGAATTATTCATTTTTATTTTCTTGGATTTATTTTTATTTAACCTGAATTCATATGCATTTATATGAAATAGCTCAAAAATCTCTTTTAATTTACTTCCAAATGGTAACTTAACGAACATTATAACTAATTATGAAATTAATATAAAAGTTAATAAAAAATCACCTCGTCTGTCAATTTGGAGAAAGCTTCTAATGTTCGAGCTCTATCCAGTGGTTCGTCTTCATTTGGTCCAAAAATTTTTGGAAAATATTCGGGGAGGAGACGACCAAGAGCTAAATTGGCATCAGTTACAGTTAAGGGACCACCTTTTTTGTAGCAAGTTGGTCCAGGATGAGCTCCTGCACTTTCAGGACCAACTTCAAATAGACCTGATCTGAAGAAAAGCATAGATCCACCTCCAGCTGCCACTGTATTCACATCCAACTTGTAAAAGGAAATTATAATTATATAAATAATTATTTTAGCAATTTAACTAGAATCATAAAACTCCTGATTATATTTTCTTATTACTTCTAAATATGGTGGATTGTACGCCGGTCTCTCAATAACCTTCACATCATCGATTTTTGTAAAGCTTTGGCTACAACTCTTGAAGAGATTGTGGCTAAAATTCAACCTTATGCTAGTTTAAGATTTCATTACGAATCAGCAAATGAGTTTAATCAAAATATCTGTGAAAGATTCTTCCTTATATTATTTCGGGAGTAAGATCATGAAAGTGAAAGTGAACAGTGTGTGTGTATTTTCCGAAAAGGGTCGGTCTACCTTAAGATGGTTAGCATCACCGCCAAGCAGTTGACTTTTTATTTTTGTCGAGTGCGTTTCGAAATATTGTTTTCAATTAGTTAAGATTAATTAATTAATCTATTCTAGAGTTCTGCTTAATTTAGAATAACTGTTATTCGATGTAAAAGAACAAAAGTAAAGTGTCGCGCTTATCTGGAAAATTTGTATTGAATTTAGTGTAATTACAAATTATGTAAGTCTCCTCTCGGAGCTTCTACTCCTCGATTTTGGCTGTAGTTTTGGTGAGCTCTTCGGAGATCGAATTGCTCATCTACTACTTGTGCGTCTAAAACCAAAACCACTTGCTCCCTTGGGGGCTACTGATAAAGCTTTCTGTGGCCCTCCTAATTGTTGATACATGGTTCATTCCTGACCACAAAGCCTAAATTTTGTAGCTTGTGAGAACCATATAGCTACTTACGGCATGATGTCTTTTAATACGCGTCACATGGTTATGGAAGCAATGCCGGATCACGTGGTTCGAAGTTTCAGCTCCGTTGCAGCCTATTCTACATGTTCTGTCCCTAAGTCTTCCTCCTGCTGTCCTCGACTTTATTGGTAAGGCACTAATTCCTAAAAGACAAGAGTTAATATATAATCCTTGCCGCTTAAGAACTTCGTACCATCACCCACCCAATCATGTTGACCTGGCATCTTTTACGATAATGCTAGACCACCTTCGTCAACAGAATTGCGGAGATTGTTGGCTAACCATCCGTTAATTTGATAGAGCAAGTGAGGATGGTCATCGTAATCTATTAGCCTGCGCTCACGGATACTCAGCTCATTTTGAAGAAAAAGGGTGAGCTGCTTGGTTGACTTCACCCTTTTGAGATTCCACTCTGTCCTTACGGAGTAGGGGTGCATTCAATTTTGTAGTTGGAATTCCGAAACCTTTTTCGGGTATAGTCGCATGGATATATGTATTAGGAACATGGTGATGCAGGTTTAGCCATTATCTTCTTAAGACATTCCTGACTAACTTTTCTACACTTTTTGAGGCGCTTAGCATGATGTTATCCAGTGTAAGTTGGTGGTATATCTTTGAATACACCATCGTACGTGGGGCAAACAGTTTCTACTGCAGCTTTAGTGAGACTTAGTGATATTATCTAAGTCTTTCCTCAGAGCATCCGATAGTTTTTTTTGCCTACTGCACCATGTAAATAGAATACCTAATTATATCCATATATCTTGACGCCTCATTGTTCGTAACATTTTGCCATCCACAGTGAACTTTGTTGTTATGTCCACCGTTGATACTTTGTCTCTGAGAGATAGTTTAAAACCCAGAGCAAAGCTCTGTCCTCGCTTTTGTCAATGTTGATTGACCTAACACATTTGTGAAGGAAAGCAACCATCTTGTTCATGGGTCTATAGACCACGTGATGTTGTTGCGTAATGTTTTACATCGCTCACGAATGCGCAATGATTCGTTGTTCGATCTTCGATTCTAATCCCAATCTCCGAAGGCAGGGCTTCCAGTATGCGATGCTTAATTAAGTTGAAAAATCGTTTTGGAATGATTTTACCTGAAATTCATCATTGACCTTGTAGGATTTTGAAACCATTTCGACGTACATGCCCAACATAATCAAGAAAATTTCGTGGAATACCAAATGAACGCAAGACCGCTACAAGAACTTGATGTGAAACAGATATAAATGCTTTGGCATCATTCACTGATGCCACGTAGAGTGGTCTAAAAGCCTGTTGTTTTTGCCTAAGAATGAAGTCAAGCTGAAAGCTATTGTCTCAGCAGTCATCGACATTACTTCTAAGACATCTCTATCTCGGAGCAGTGGTTATTGCCTTTTCCAATCCAGATGCCACGATGTGGTGTAATCCCCTGACAAGCACTGATGGTATTGTGATATGTCGGTATATGTCGGGCTCTTCTTCGTGGGCCTTTTTGGAATAAAGATTGCTCTGGAAGCTAGCCGGATTGGTAGTTTCTCAGTGTACAAAACAAGATTAAAGAGACTAAGAAATACAACTTTCGATATATTGCCATACTCTCTGCCCGTTGGACTATCAGGTCCTGGTGCCGCTTTTATTACAATCATATTCTTTTTTAATTCTTCTATGGTTACCGGTTCCGAAGCGCCGCCAATTTGATTTTCAGGTTCTATGAAAACGGGTGCATCATCTGAATTTTGTGTTAAAACGTTCACCCAGTAAGACTCCATCACATCCCTTGGCAGTTGGATGGTTATAATTTTTTCTCTGAAGGGTCATTTTGAAATAAAAAATAAATAAGTATAACGAAAATCAGGGTAGGCATTTTTTGGAAATCTAGTAATTATAAAAATAAAAAATTTTCAACATAAAAAATATCCATGAAGGAGCTGTTGGAATCAGTTTTAACCTTCGAATTTGGATTTGTATGCGTTTTTCTATTAAAAAAAAAGTTTCCGTTAATAAGATTGACACCGAGCTAAGCGGTACAACGTTTAGTGGATCAGTGCAATTCGTATTTTTGAGACTCAAAAAGTGTCAAAAATGGAAAAAGTGCAATAACTTCCAAACATTTTCCAAAAGTAATAACGTTGGCAATCTATACTTTTTCTACTAAACAAATAACTAGCTGAAGTTTAAAAAAAATCGATTATGTCAAGGTCTGGTTTTTGTGAGTCCGGCGTGAAAAATCTGTTTCAGAAATGAAATTTTTTACCTGAGCAGCTTGAATTGTAACTCCAGCTGTTGTACTTTCAAAAACATGTTCATAACTTCCACCATAACGACTGACATCAGTAGAAGTTCCACCCATATCGAAACCAATAACTGGTAAATCGGTTTCTTTATTATAAGTTGTCATGGAATAACCGACAACGCCACCAGCTGGACCAGAAAGAATAGCTCTCGATCCATTAAATCTAAATTTAATAAATTGAAAAAAGAATTATCATTAATATATATGCAAGTAAATTGCGCCTTCTTTCCTTAAAAAATCGTGTTCACGAGATCTCGCATACATTATTGTTGAAAACGTGATCAAATCGGATTCGTTGCATACTGCTTGAATATGACTTTTAGTGGCTCTTTTCAGTTTGTTCTTTTGTATTTTTTGGAATTTTGTAAATCAAAATTTCCAAATGAAGAATCTGAATTCTAAAAATGTATTTCTAGAAGAGAAAATTTTGATTCAAAATAAGGTGTTTATAACAATGGCAACAATTATGTTGCTATATTTTTGATGAGATTATTCCACTATCATATTAAATGAGGTTATATATGTTTATCTACTAATAAACATCAAAAATTTTCTACACCATCAATTTAGTAAATCAAAATTTCCCAATAAGTAATTTCTATTTCATGATTATGAAATTATGGAGAAAAACTTAGAATATTTTAATTTATAAAGTTTATTCACTGTCGATACCGATAAAAAATGTTTGTACCGGTAATCAAAAAAGTACCGGTACCGACAATGAGATTTCAGGGAAAGTTTTTAATGAACGAGGTTTTATTTTGAGAGAATAATTTTAAGTTTTAAAGATTTCAAAATATCTCGAAAAAGAACCCGGAACATTTTAAGACAACTTTTTTAATATTGCAGGATTTTAAACAATTTTAGAAAAACTTTGAATTATTTTGAAATATATCTCAAAGTTTCAGAAGTTTTGAAAAGATTTTAAAAAATTCAAATTTTAGGATTGCCAAAAATTTCAAACAAAATGTAGGTTTATGAAGATTAAGAAAAAAGAAGCATTTTAAGCATTTTCAAAGGTATCAAGGGAATACAAGTTTTTTCTTAAGATTCCCGGGGAAATTTTACATTGATTTTTTGTTTTTGAAAATTAATTTCTGACAAAAATTTGAAAACGTTTCAAAACATTAAAAAAGATTTCTAAAAATGTTAACGACAAAATCTTAAAGCTCTAAATGTAATTTTTTTAAATTTCGCTGGATATAAAAAAAATGTTAGAAAAACTATAGAATTATTTTTAAAGATATTTTGAAGTGTCAGGAGTTTTAAAAATACTTAAAAATAATTTAAATATTAGAAGACTTAAACACAATTAAATAAGAACGCCATTTTAAGAATAATTCGTGTCAGTTAAAAAGATCTTTATGAATTTTGAAAGTTTTGAAGAGATTAAAAGTATTTTAAAGCTTTGAAAGATTTCCGAAATTTCATTAAATATTTCTAATATATTCAAAACTTCTAAAAGTCCTAAATATCTTTTAAATTGAGTCGAATTCTTTCTAAAATTTGGCAAAATCCTGTAAAATAAATATATTATACTCTTTCGATAAATCTGAAATCTTGAAAAATCTTTTTGAATTTTATCAAAAATGTTAGGAAAATTATATTTATGTGTGCTTAAAAAATAAATGAACTTTATGAATTGATTGTTATTTTCGTCAAATGATAATTTGGTTCAAATTTTTTTTCTCGACTGAAAAATCTTTTTGGATTGAAATATCAACTAGTACATTTTTCATAGAGAATTCATGTGTTTTGGTTAAAAATTCAACTACTTGGTTAAAAGTAGAACTACATTGTTAAAAATTAATTTCTTGGGTTGGAGACTCATCATTTTTGTGGAACATTTATGTTTGTGGTTAATAATATAACAATTGTATTAAAAATTTGCCTTTTTCGGTACGACATTATTTTTTTTTGGTAGAAAATTCATCTTTTTAGCAGAAAATGCATCTATTTGGTTGAAAAATCAACTATATGATTAAGTATGAACTTTTTTGTTTAAAATTCCTATTTTTGGGTTAAAAGATTAACTATTTTGTAGAAAATTCGTCTATTTTGGAAAATATTTCATCTAGTTTAGTTATAAATACTAGTTGAAAATTAATCTTCTTGGGTTGAGGATATCAACTGTTTTTTTTTTATTAGAATCTTTTTGGGTTAAAATATCAATTATGTATTACATTTTTCGACAAGAATTCTTTTTTTTTTGTCACAAAATCAACTATTTGATTAAAAACGAACTTTTTTGTTTAAAGTTTGATTTTACATATCCGCAATCTTCTAAAATCTTTTTAGATTTTCTCAAGAATCTTAGGAAATTTATATTTATATAACCTTCCTGTATCAAAAATTATTTTTCTCCTCAAATTGAAAAAATTGCTATTAGGGGAACCCATCTTACAGTAGATAATAATTTATTTAAAATACTGATATATGTAAACTAATTCATTTAATATAATTAATACCACTGTAAAGTGGTCTCCCGTATTTATAAAAAAGACTCACGAATTCATAGGAGTCAATCCACCGTCACTCTGCATAAAAAGTACATTTACACCATTCAAGTTGTCCTTAAAGCCTGAAGAGAAACCCTAAATGAAATTTGACTGAGCCATTAATAATTATTCAGAAAATCATCATTTATATAATTGAGGTATAGTTAATTATAAAATTCATTATGATAGTTATTATTACCTGAAGATACTCTTTAATGTGAGGTGTCAAATAAGCATCTGCAGATGTGGTGAAACCTCTTGGCACAATTCTTGTCATTGGCATCACCTCGTGGGATAAGGACACTTGAGAAAAACCAATTTCTTTCGCTAATTGGCCTATTCTAATTTCGTGTTCAGCATATCTATAGAAAATGTAATTAAATAAATTAAATGATATCATAATAAATTTCTTTCAGTCAGCTTTAAAAAAATAATTACTGTAGTTCTTATACATATACTTACGTATAACTGTGCATCAAGACAACTGCCAAACTTTCAATTCCTGATTTTTTCAACTTTAATAAATCTTTTTTCAAAGCTTCTTCATCAAGTTCTTGCTTTACAAAAAGGTCTTCTCCAGTCGAACCTTTTACAATTTTCCAATTTTCTTTATCTAACTGACATCGTTTTGATAGCGCTGGAATTACTCTACACTTCACTTCCACTACATGAGAATACAATACTCCTGGTGTAACTATTTCCTGAAATTCATCATGAATATAGATATGAAATGAAAAGGAATTAGTTGGAAAATCACTCTAAATTTCATGGTACAAAATTTGTAATCTGTTAACGTAACAGATTTCTAAATAATTTATACAACAAGGCAGTACTTATTCAAAAGAAAAAACACTACATTCAATTAAAAATATAATAAAATATACTTGTCTAAATAAATACAGAATATAATCAAATATTAATACAAAATGATGGGCCATGCCCAACTCGCGCCGAGGTACTTGCGCAGTTACGCAGGAATTTTCTATAATACTTTGTAAAAAAGAACACTATTTTCTCATCATTGTGTTTTGAAAATAGGTGAAATTGGAAATCCTTCCCAATTAATAAGACTTCAAATACAAATATTCGAGTTTGAAAAAGAATGAATTTGATATTGAACAGAAAATTTAAACTTTTCGACATTTCAATAAGATAAATTAACATTCAATGATTCAATTGCCTTTGATTTTATTGCCTTTGAAGAAACCCGGAAAAAACTGAAATTTGGTGATGAAAATTCTGTAGCAAGCCTGGTATAAGAAATTTAGTTAACAAGTTTTATTTAAAATTTCATCAAATGACGTCAAAATATCAAAATAACACTTCTTTAAGTTAGGCGTAGCATTTGCTTAATAAAATCTTTTATAAATTCGAATTCAATTCTTATAGATACTCTAAATTGCTAATTACAAAATTAAAAATGGTTTACGTTTCGCATTTTATCCAGTTTATTACTACTTTGTTTAGATTCTGAATTAATCTTAAATTTCAAGTTCTTCAACTTCAAAGACCCGTTTAACAAATTTATATTATAAAATTATTAGTAAAATCTTAAATTGCATACGGAAGGAGATATTTCACCAAAAAATCAAAACGAAAATATTTTTATAATTAAAAACTGACTCCTGAGGTCATATCTCATGAATTATAACAGATAAAACATTCTCTTTTTCTCAGTTGACAGAGAATGTATGCACTTTAATTCCTATTCAGACATTTTTGAAAATTCCCAAACAACTCAACTTTTGCATTTATTTTCCGCATTTTGAAGGTGTTAGAATATCGCACGCTGTTGAATCTTATCTCTTATTTCCAATAAGATCTTATTTCAAAATATAAAATGAAAGTGTTTTTGAGAATAAAGTTTCGCTTTACATTGCTTTTTTTGAAAATAAACATAAAAATTAGAAAAAATATCCTACAAATCAGGGTTGCCGCTAGACCGGGGAATTACCGGAAATTTTTTGAGACCGTGAAACACCGGGAAATGACAGTGAATTCATTTTTTTTTATTTTTATCTTATTGTTGACGTTTTCAATTATGAAATCATTTAGTTTACAATGCGTAATTTTAATATCTTTTACTTTAAACATTTTCCATTTTGGATCTTCATTTTTAAATGTACATTCTCAATAAAAAAATTTTAATCCAGTTTTCAAGGTTTAAGAAATTAAAAATTGAAAGCCTTTGAAAGAAAAATTATTGATAAAAAACGTTTAACGTTGATCAACTGTAAATATAAATTAATAATTGAATTTTTAAACTTCATTGCAGTTTGAGCATTAAAAATGGAACAATAATTGATTTCACAAGACGATTCTGAATCTGTTCAAAATTAAACTATTTAAACATTTATGCATTAAAAATTGAACTGTTCCAACCCAAAATCCTTTGTATTTAGTCCAATTAAAAATCTATAAACTATTTTCAATTTTAAAATAACCTCAAATTATTAGATTCATAATTAAACTCTCTTATTGAATTTCAATTCACATTATAATATTTTTTCAGTCTAAAATATTTCACTTTCAACCCATCAATTTGAAATTTCTTAATGAAAAAAAAAGAATTGAAAACATATATTTAGAAATATTTAACAGTTCATCTGAAGAGAGCAGTGCTAAATCTAATATTTAAAACTAAACAATTTTAAACTGAATTGTTTGAAATAGCCTTGAATCGTTAATATTTCAGAGTGTTAAATATAATCTTTGAATAATAAATGACTATTAACAATTTTCAATTTGAAATTACTTGAAATGAAAATTATTTAACTTCTAATTTAGAAAAGGTTCAGTTAAAAAAACGTAAACCGTTCAATTTTGGATGTTTCTAACTTAAAATTGCTTAGAATGATATAATTTTGAACAGTTACAACTTTACTGAATTATTCTTCAATTCAGAGTATTGAAAATGATAGGGGGAATTATATTTTTTTAACCAGAAATCTTAAAATTATTCAATTTATGAAATATTTAAATTGAAAATTTTGCAGTTTATTGACATTTTATTTTAAATTATTCAACTAAGATGTATTAAAATCTCCTATTTTAAACGTGTAAATTATTTAGCGTTTGAATGAAAAATTTCCGAATTCAAAATTTTTTAAGCTTCAATTTTAAAACTTTGAAATTCAGAAGAGTTCCACTTTGAGTGCTTTCATTTTCAGTTCAGTTTTGATAACTGAAAATAAAAATATTTCCAGCTTCAAAAGTTTGAATTTTGCAATTTCAATGTCCTTGACAATTTTTTTCTAACAGCGAAACAACCGGGAAATGAATGGATATTTTTTTCAGCGTAAAATGACCACCCGGAAAAACTGAAAATATTCCTAAAAATAATATGTTTGATAATATTTAGTAAAATTTAACAACTGAAACTTTTATAAACAGATTAGGTAAACAAATTGAAAATTTGGTTAGTTAAGTGTAGAAGTCACAAATATCAATAAATATTTTTATAAACAATTCATCACAGATATTAATTCTAAAATGTTTCGGACATTTTCTTTCAGTGAATCCTAGCATGCAGTGTTATTATTCATTCTCAAGCTATTTTGATTTAAAATCCGATTTTTTCTATATGGAACTGTTTATAAACATTTTAATTGTTATATTTGAGCAAATATCAAAAGTATATTATTTTTAGGAATAATTGCAGCAATTCCCAAGTTTGAGAAAAATCCTAATCTGGCAAAAACTCCAAATTAAAATATATTAACTAAAAAACTATAACAATGATTATTGTTAACTTTTTCATTATTTTTGTGTAATAATATAATTTTCACATTACTGGTTAAAGAATTTTGAAATAAAAACGTTAAAAAATGAATAATATCTAATAGTAACATTAGTCAATTTTCAAATTAGTAGCGTTTGACATTGATAAATTTTGAATTTTGCGTGAATACTTTCAGATTATACAATCAATTTATTTCAAATTAATAAAACAAAATCCTAGACCAATAGTTGCAAATCCATACATTACAAATTCCAGTGCAATTTCACTTTTAAAACATTCAAAATCGCACAATTCACATATTTGCAGAATTTTCAATATCTAGTTTTAAAGTCTTCAAAAATGAATAAATTTAAATTCAAAGCGAGATGTGGCTTGTAAAAGCAAGTGAGGGGTAACGCACTAGGCGCAGTGGTGGGTGTATACTGCTCAGGTACAGCGGTGCGTACTGCTCAGGTATAGCGGTGCAAGTTGCGCATCGTCCAAAATGATTACTATACTAACCAAATCGAAAAGGTTCGGTCGTGCCTGATTTCCAATATAAAGTAAATCCTTAAACCCCTCATTAATTAATAATGCCATTTTGGCTCCTTTTCTTTCCAATAAGGCATTTGTTGCCACAGTTGTTCCCATCCGAATCCATGCAATTTTCGAAGTATCTACCACGCCTTTCATTGAAACTCCAGTTTCCTAAAAGAATGAAGAAAAAAAGAAAGCAGTTTTAATGATTAATTTTGTAATTAAATTTATTATTGAAAATATATTTCGGGCTTAAATGTTATGTCGGTGTGTTTCTTGTTTTTTCTCTTTTCTCATAATCAACTTTTTTTTGCATAAGATCTGATACAAAATAATATTAAGACAATAAATTCTATCTACCGAAAATCATTTTATATTAACAAGCATCCCAATCGGCTACTTTTTTGCACGCAGAAAAATATTTTTTTGTTAAACATATTTTAGTAGTGGCCATAGGCGTGATTTACCGCGGCTCTACTGGAAGTTTTGCAATTCGGTTATGGAAAAAATTAAATCAATTAGAATTAGATCCTTATACCGCTCACAATGTAAAATAGTAAAATTTATTAAATTCCAGGAAAAAGTTATGTTAGATTTCAAATAAAGCATGACGAATCATGAATTTAGACATTTACTAAAAAATAAAAAATTCTCCTCTCATTTAAAGTACATAATTTCTTGTAGTTTGTATTTATAATGATTATTAATTTATTATTTAATTAATATAACTTATTTTTCATGATGTTTTGATTCATTGATTACAGGCCTTAGACTCGGTTAATAATTCATCTTTTTTGGTTAAAAATGTGATTGTTTGGTTTAAAATTGAATTACTTTGTTGAAAGTTCAACAAGTTTGTTAAAAATCCATACTTCTTTATTAAAAATACAACTATTTTGTTTGAAAATTCATCTTTCGGCTCGAAAATCCAACTATTTGGTACAAAACTTAACTATTTGTTTGACATTTTATCTATTTAGTTGAAAATTCATCTTTTTTAGTTGAGGATTCCATGATTTTGTTGAAAGTTAATTTTTTTTGTTTAAATCCAAACATTTTTTATTTTAAATTAAAATACTTTTTTATAAAAATATCAACTTTTACATTTTGCGTTAAGAATCCATTTTTTTATGATAAAAATTCCACTACTTGGTGGTAAGTTGGACTATTAAAAGTTCATTCTTTTGGTTGAAGATTCATAATTTTAGTTAAAAAATTTTTTTCCTTATTTTTAATTTTTTTTTTAACTGAAAATTTGACGATTTTGTCAGAATTCGACTGATGATATTCTGGAGTTGCAAATTCAACAATATGGTACAAAATTAAACTGTTCCATCGAAAATTCGTTTTTGTATTAAAAATTACTTCTCTGAAATAAAAGTTTAATTATAAAATTTTTAGTTGAAAATGGATCTTCCTTAGATTAAAAATTCCACTATTGAGTTAAAAAATTTCAGTAAATAGCATCACATCCATTCTTGAAACTATTTAGATGAAAATTTATGTAATTTGTATAAAATTCGTCTTTTTAGTAGAATATTAATCTTCATGGCTGTAAATTCAACTATTTGGTTCAAAATTTATGTATTTTGTTGAAAATTCTTATTTTTTGGTAGAAAATTAATCTTTGGTGTTGAAAATTCGTTTTCTTTTTGATAAAAATTAATTTTTTTGAATAAAAATGTAACTTTTTGGTAGAAAATTAATCTTCGGTGTTGAAAATTCATTTTCTTTTTGATAAAAATTAATTTTTCTAAATAAAAATTTAACTATTTTGTTGAAAATTCAATTGATTTGTTGAAAATTAACTGATTTGTAGTAAATTCATATTCTCAGGTTGAAAAATTAACTGTTTTGTAGAAAATTCGTATTTTTTGCTTGAAAATTCAACAATTTGGTATGAAATTCAACTATTTAGTACAAAATTAAACTGTAGAAAATTCGTTTTTGTATTGAAAATTAATTCTCTAAAAATGAAAATTTGACTACACCATTTTTAATTAAACATTGATGTTTTTTAGTTCAAAAATTTCACTATTTCGTTAAAAATTTTTAGTGAATAGCATCACATCCATTCATCAAGCTATTTAGTTGAAAATGTATGTTACTTGTTGAAAATCTATGTAATTTGTTGAAAATTCGTCTTTTTGGTAAGGAATTATTGAAAATTTGAATATTTACGTTTTTGTTTAAATTAATTTTTTCATCTGAAAATCAAACTATTTTGTGAACTTTTTTTTTTATTTTTTTTTATAATTTCACGTTTTTTTGTTAAAAATGCAAATATCTGGTTAAAAATTATTCCGTTTTGTTAAAGATTAATTTTTTGTTCAAAATTCAACTGCTTTTGGTGGAAAATCAATTTTTTGGTTGAAAATTTAAATGTTTGGATCAAAATTGTTTTTTTAGTTCAGAATTCAAGTATTTTGTTGAAAGTTCATTTTTGTTAGTTTAATCCAAATGTTTTTTATTTTAAAGTAAAATATTTGTTTGCTAAAATATCAGTTATTACATTTTGCGTTGATAATTTATTTTTTTATTTTAAAAATTCCAGCACTTGGTTGAACGTTGGACTACTTCCTTAAAAGTTCATTTTTTTGGTTGAAGATTCATAATTTAAGTTGAAAATTTGTTCTTTTTTTTGTTAAAAATACATTTTTTAACTAAAAATTGAAGTACTTCGTTAAAATTCGACTGATTGTTTACAAATTAACTTTTTGTTAAAAATTCATATCCTGAGGTAGAAAATTTTACTGGTTTGTAAAAGATTCGTCTTTTTCACTTAAAAATACAACACTGGCAGAAAATTCAACTATTTGGTTCAAAATTAGACGCTTTTCTCAAACGAAAAAATTAACTACACCATTTTTGGTTGAAAACTGATCTTTTTGGTTTGAAAAATCCACTATTTAGTTTTACAAAATTAGACACTAGCATCACATCCACTGTTCGAACTATTTACTTGAAAATGTACGTAATTTGTTCAAAATTCGTCTTTTTGGTACAAAAGTTATCTTCATGGTTGAAAATTCAACTTTATGATTACAAATTTTTGTATTTTGTTAAAAATTCTTCTTTTTTATAGAAAATTAATCTACCTGTTCTAAAATTCTACGAATTCCTTCTCGAGGAGCATCTGCATAATTTGATGGATCAACTGAGAGTAATTTCAGTACTCGAATTTTTCCGCCAGGACATCTTGCATATACATCTGTGAATGTACCCCCTCTGTCTATGGCAAATTGAAATTTATTTTCTGTCATGTTTGCTGATTTGTAGACCTATTCAAAATTAAAAAAATGGTGTATTTTATATGCAGAAATTAAAGTATGGAAAATTATGCGTAAAACTAAAAAAAAGTTTCTAACTGTAATAGTTCCTGAGTTATGGCCTGTCAAATTAGATGTTTTTTTCGATTATTTACCAAAAAATTGTACTTCAAGAAAAAAGTAATTTCATAAAAAATTGTGCAACAAAAAGGCGTAAAGTGCATTTTGAAATAATTTTTTGTATGCAAAATGAACCAGATTTATCTCATGAGTACCAACGTAACTCTGCTAAGAAGTATGTAAATAAAGTTCGGATTTAGAATTTTCCATGATTTTACGATAAGACACTTTTACAAAACTCGAAAAAACCAGAGGAAAGTTCCACAATTGAAACATGAACTTTATCAATTTATTACAGGCAAGATAACGAATTAAACAAATTTTAAAGTTTATACTTAGAATGAAAACAGAACAGGTAAAAGTATAATTGTTGAAAAAAATTCCACAGGAACTGGAACTTTTTATAAAATGATTTATACAATATAAACAAATACAATAGGTACTATATCTTTTTATCCAAGTATTAAAACAAGTGCAAAATTTACAAAACGCACAAAAATACATTTTTCCCACTGTTTGTAATTTACAAAAATATATACATATTTACACTAAAAAAAATGGTGGTGCCACAATTGTTATTACAAAAACCTACTAACACATTTTTCCGATCATAATAATTTTAAAAATGACGTACACGGGAACTAATTTAAACGAGATTATGTCTTACCTATTTTTTGTTTGTAATTTTTTGTTGCCGTCCTATTAGATCAGACTGCTTTCACTGTCGAAATAATAATACAAGTTATTATTGCTTTGCGGTTGACGTACTACGACGTTCACGTGGTTCACAGTGGAGACCTGCGCAATCAGCGTATTATGTAAAGATCCGTGGACTGAAAAGAGTGATTCTCAACCTAGTGCCTAATGTATCTAATCCATCAAATTATTACAAATTATTAAAATTATTAAAATTATAAAAAATTATTTAAATTATTTAAATTATTTAAATTATTAAATTATTTCCTTATATTAAAAAGCGCATGGCGCCATTTTCGATTATTTCTCGAACCATCTCGAAATTACTCGAAACAATTTG
>JAABKJ010004586.1:2337-24163 GCA_011634705.1 Andricus grossulariae
GATGAAAAACACTAACATTACATTAGCAAAACTTGTATAAGATTGTAAATCTTTTAAAACTAATTTTTTCCGTTTAAAATTACCGATTTCCGATGAAGAATGTTAACATAACCTAAAATTGTTAATAAGTTATGAACCTTCTTTGAAATGTCATTTTCTTGTTGAAAGATTCTAATTTTTGTTCAAATTATAAGGATTTTTGTTCGAAAATACAAATTTTCGATGTAAAACGCTAACTTAACCTAAAAGTGTTTAAAATTGTGAATATTATTTTTAATCTAATAATTTTTTATTAAAAATACCAATAAGTTCCGACAAAAACCACAAATATAAAACAACAGAAAATTGTTCAGAATTGTAAATCTTCTTCTTTGAAAATACCAATAATCGATGTAAAACGTCAATTCAACCTAAAATTGTTTGAAAACTGTAAATATTTTTTGAAATCTAATGATTTTTAATTCAGAATCGTAAATCTTCTTTGAACTATAATGATTTTATTTTAAATAACAATTTTATGTGTAAAACGCTAATATCTTTGGCTAACATAACCTAAAATGGTTAAAAGTTATGAATCTTCTTTGAAATCTAATTTAAGAAAATTAAAAACACAACTTTCCTATGCAAAAGACTTAAATAATCAAAAATTGTTAAAATATTCTAAATCGTGCTCAAATAATATAATGATTCTTGTTTTAAATACGATTGTTGGGTGTAAAACGCTATCATTCATAAACTTGTCAAAACCTATGTATACCATCATAAAATTTTTAAGATTCTAAATCTGGTTCATATCATAATGATTTCGGTTTTAAAATACCATTTTTTGTTGTAAAACGCTAACATAACGTAAAATGCTTAAAAGTTGTGAACTTTCTGTGAAATATATTTTGTTTTTAAATTCAAAATACCAATTTCCGATGAAAAACACTAACATAATCTAAATTTACTAAAAGATTATAAATCTTATTCAAAGTATATGACGATTTTTTATTTTAAAATACCATTTTTTTGTATAGAACGCTAACATAACCAAAAATGGTTAAAACTTATGAATCTTCTTTGAAATCTAAATTTAAAAAAATTAAAAACACCACTTTCCGACGAAAAACACTAACAAAATCCAAAATTGTGAATAGATTCTAAATTTTATTCAAGTTATATGATGATTTTTGTTTTAAAATACCAATTTTTGTTGTAAAACACTAACATAAATTGTTTAAAAGTTTTAAACATTCTGTGAAATCTCTTTTTTTTTTAATTCAAAAATCCAAATTTCCGACAGAAAACACTAACATATAATCCAAAATTGTTAAAAAGATTCTGAATCTTGTTTAATTTGTAATGATTTATTGATTTTTGATTGAAAACACCATTTTTTTGTTTAAAACGCTAAAGTATCTTAAAATTTTTAAAAGTTATGAATATCTTTGAAATCTAATTTAGAAAAATCTAAAAACACCACTTTTGGACGAAAAACACTAACATAATCCAAAATTATTTAAAAAATGTAAATCTTCAAAATATAATGATTTTTGTTTTATAATACCAATTTTTGTATGTAAAACGCTAACATATCCTATAATTGTTTAAAGTGGTGAATCTTCTTTGAAATTATATTTTTTAAATTAAAAATGCCAATTCCCGACGAAAAAGACTAACATCATCAAACATTGATTAAATATTCTAAATCTGGTTCAAAGTATAATGATTTTTGTTTTAAATTAGCACTTGTTGGTGTAAAACGCTGTAACGTAACCTAAAATTGTTAAAAAATATAAACCTTTAAAATATAATGATTTTTATTTTTAAAACACCGACTTCCTGGGGAAAAAGTTAATTTAACTTGAAACTGTTCAAAAATTGCAAATCTTGTTCAAACGATAATAATTTTCGTTTTAAAACACAAATTTGTTGTGTAGAACGCTAACGTATCCTAAGATCGTTAAAAGTTGTGAATCTTCTTTGAAATCTGATTATTTAAATTAAAAATGCCAATTTCCGACGAAAAAGACTAACGTAATGAAAAATTGGTTAAATATTCTAAATATTGTTAAAATTATAATTTTTTGTTTTAAATTACTATTTGTTTGTGTAAAACGCTAGCATATCTCACAATTGTTAAAAAGTTATAAATATTCTTGGAAATATAATTTAAAAAAAATTAAAAACACCACTTTCCGTCGAAAAACACTAAAATAATCCGAAATGACTATAGGATTCTAAATCTTGTTCAAATTATATCGTTTTTTTTAAATAACAATCTTCTTGTAAAACGCTAACATATCCTACAATTGCTAAAAGTTATGAATCTTCTTTGAAATCTGATTTTATAAATAAAAAATTCCAATCTCCTACGAAAAACACTAACATAATCCCAAAATATTAAACGATTCTAAATATTGTTCTAAGTATAATGGTTTTTGTTTTAAATGATCAATTCTTTGTGTAAAATGCCAATATATCCTAAATTTGTTAAAAGTTCTGAACCTTCTATGAAATATTTTTTTTAATTCAAAATACCAATTTCCGACTAAAAAGATTCTAGGTTTTCCTAACGACAAATAAGTTAAAATATTGCAAATCTTGTTAAAATAATAATAATTTTGGTTTTAAAATACCGATTTTTGTGTAAAACGCTAAAATATCCTAAAATGCTTAAAAGTTCTGAACCTTCTGTGATATCTTTTTTTTTAAATCAAAATACCAATTTCCGACGAAAAAGATTCTAGATTTTCCTAACGAAAAAGAAGTTAAAAGATTCTAAATCTTGTTCAAATTATAATAATTTTTGTTTTAAAATAAAAATTTTTGTTGTAAAACGCTAACGTAACCTAAAATTCTTAACATTTTAGAATCTACTTCGAAATCTGATTTTTTAAATTAAAAATACCAATCTCCGACAGAAAACACTATCATATAATCCAGAATTGATAAAAGATTCTAAATATTGTTTAAATTATGATTGATTGATTTTTGTTTTAAAATACAATTTTTGGTGAGGAAAACACTAAAATATCCTAAAATTGTTCAAAGTTATGAATCTCTTTGAAATCTATTTTGAAAAAAATTAAAAACGCCACTTTTGGACGAAAAACACTAACATAGTCCAAAATTATTAAAAAAATGTATATCTTCAAATTATAATGATTTTTGTTTTAAAATACCAATTTGTTGGTGTAAAACGCTCACATATTTTGAAATTGTTAAAAGTTGTGAATTTTCTTTGAAATATGATTTTTTAATTAAAAATGCCAATTTCTGACGAAAAAGATAACCACCATCAAAAATTGATTAAATATTCTAAATCTGGTTCAAAGTATAATGATTTTTGTTTTAAATTCTCAATTTTTGGCGTAAAACGCTATAACGTAACCCAAAATTCTTTAAAAAATATATGAACCATTAAAATATAATGATTTTTCTTTTTAAAAAACCGAATTCCTGGGGAAAAAATTAATGTAACTTGAAACTGTTCAAAAATTCAAATCTTTTTCAAACGATAATAATTTTTGTTTTAAAACACCAATTTTTGTGTAAAACGCTAACTTATCCCAAAATTTGTTAAAAGTTGTGAATCTTCTTTGACATCTGATTACTTAAATTAAAAATGCCAATTCCCGACGAAAAACACTAACGTAATCCCAAATTGTTAAAAGATTCTAAATCTTGTTTAAATTATAGTGATATTTGTTTTAAAATATCAATTTTGTTTGTAAAACGCTAGCATATCCTACAATTGTTAAATGTTATAAATCTTCTTTGAAATCTAATTTTTTCAAATTAAAAACACCACTTTCCGACGAAAAACACTAACGTAATCAAAAATTGGTGAAATATTCTAAATATTGTTTAAATTATAATGATTTTTGTTCTAAAGTACCATTTTTTATATGAAACAAATCTTACAAGTGTTAAAAGTTATAAATCTAATTAAAAATAAATAGAAACACCACTTTCCGCTGAAAAGCACTAAAATAATCCAAAATGACCATAGAATTATAAATCTTGTTCGAATTATAACGTTTTTTGTTTTAAAATACTAATTTTTTGTGTAAAACACTAACATAACTTACAATTGCTAAAAGTAATGAATCTTCTTTGAAATCTGATTTTTTGAATTAAAAATGCCAATTTGCGACGAAAAACACTAACATAATCCCAAATTGTTAAAAAATTCTAAATATTGTTCAAAGTATAATGATTTTTGTTTTAAAGTATCAATTTTTGGTGTAAAACGCTATAACGTAACCTAAAAGTGTTCAAAAATGAAAATGAACCTTTGAAATATAATGATCTTTCTTTTTCAAAACAACTAGTTGCAAATTTTGTTCAAACAATAATAATTTTTGTTTTAAAATACCGATTTTTTGGGTAAAACGCTAATGTATCCTAAAATGCTTAAAAGTTCTGAACCTTTTATGAAATCTTTTTTTAAATTCAAAATACCAATTTCCGACGAAAAAGATTCTAGATTTTCCTAACGAAAAAGAAGTTAAAAGATTCTAAATCTCGTTCAAATTATAATGATTTTTATTCTAAAATACAAATTTTTGTTGTAAAACGTTAACGTAACCTAAAATTGTTAAAATTTCAGAATCTACTTCGAAATCCGATTTTTTAAATTAAAAATACAAATTTCCGACGAAAAAAACTAACATAATCGAAAAATTTAAAAAGATTCTAAATCTTGTTCAAATTATAATGATTTTTGTTTGAAAATACCAATTTTTCGTGTTCTCTAAATTTCGGTTTACTCTAACATAACCTAAAATTGTTTAAAAAAGTAATGAACCTTCAAAATCTAATGATTTTTGTTTAAAAAACGATAAAAAAACCGAAAAACGTAATTTGTTAAAATATTTTTAATCGTTGAAATCTAATAATTTGTGATTGAAATACCCATTTCCAGTGTGAAACGCTAAAATAACCTAAAATTTTTGAAAATTGAAAATGATACAGTAAAAAAACTGATACAACCGAAGGATTAAAAAAAATTTTAATCTTTTTTGAAACTTTATGATTTTATATCAAAATTCTTTTTAAAAAATAATAATTTCCTGCGAAAAATTTCTAAGTTTTGGAATTTTCGGACGAAACTTGATTTTTTTTTTATAATTTGTAAAAAAATATTTTTCACCATAACTGTATTTGGATATTATTTTTTATTTTTAAGAAGCTATTTAAATAAATAAAGAACGTTACAATTTTTGTTATCGATTTTATTATTTAATTGAATAGCCCATCAAAACTAAAAAAATAATGTTTAAATACACTTATGGTGAAAAATAATTTTTTTCTATCCCATTAAAAAAATAAACTTTTGTCCCATGCAATTGGTATTATCGTGTGACCCTCGACGTGCAGACATCTTAGATTTCTCCCACCCAGCTTGAAATACCTAATAGTTGAGCAATTTTACGTTTGAATCATTTAAAATTGAATATAAAATTCAATTCGTTTGTTATAGAGAAAAGAAAAAATAAAGGCAGGAAGTGTCCAATCTGATTCTTGACGTAAATCCTTCCCTACTTGAAATAATTATACCATAATTTTGGGTTTATGATATTTTTCTAGTATATTAGTAAAATATTTTTAAGAAAATCGATGTAGAATGATGATAGAAAAATTCTAATTAAAAAATTCGATTACATTTGCAGATTTGGGAGACTCGCAGGCCTGGAATAAACAGCTTTAAAATAAAAACACTTGCGCAACATGTATGCACAAGACTGAATCTATTTTTGAACTGAATTTTTAACAAAATGGACAAAGGAAACGTAGCCGGTTTTGGCGACAACGCCACTCCGCAAGAATGCTGGGAGGTTTACAAGAAAGTAATGGAAGAAACGAAAACTTTGGATGATTATCTTGACGAAGAATGTAGTCCACGAAGTTATGACGGTACCTACCATTTTTTTTTCAAACTAAAGTTTTAATATACCAAAAAAATTACATTCTCAGAGACCACAGTCAGTACCCTATTCCCCTTTTTCATATTTTCCCCCTATTTTTCTGAAAATCCCCTGTAATCCCTATATTTGAAAATTTTGTCCATTTTTTCTTGAAGCTGCGATTAATTTTTCAAGAATTATAAGAAATAATCAGGGTGTTCAGCGACCCGGGAAATCCGGGCATTTTGTACACCTTGGAAAATAGGGGAAAATGTCAGGAATTCGTGAGGAAATCCGGGAAATATGTGGTCATAAATTGAAATACAAATTTTTATTTTTTGCTTAAAATTGCGCTCAATAATTTATGCGTATAAAATGGAACCACTTACTATCGTTCAATTAAAAAATTTCAAATTAAATGACGTTTAAGCTACGAAATTAAAAATTTTAAAACTAGTTAAAGAATTAATCAATAAATTTTTTATGTTGAAAATTATATAATTTAGAAAAAGGAAATAAGTGAGAAACATGGCACATTTTTAAATTGATCATTAAAAATAAATTCAATCCTTTTCAAAAATGAAGTTAAATTATTTTAATTTTAAGTTGATTGAAATCAATAATTGCTCAATTGTTATTTATGCATCAAAATTCGAATTTTTCACATGCAAATTAAAAATTCAAAAAATGAAACAATTAATATTCCTGTTTTTAAAGTTTTAATTTAGTACTCTGTAATTTTAGCGCTGCAATAAAATAATTATTTTAGACAAAACAGTTGAATTCACAACCAATTAGTTGAACTTTCAAGTAAACGAGACGAATTTTCAACTAAACAATTAATTTTTAACCAAATTGATGAATTTTCAACAAAATGGTCGAATTTTTAAACAAAAAATATCTAACTTTAACTGCGAAAAGTTGCATTTAAAAAAAAGTTGAATCTTCAAGCCAAAAAGGCGAAATTTTCTAGATTACATTTGAATTTCTAACCAAGAAAGATGAATTTTCAACCAAGAACTTTTCTACTAGAAAAGTTTAATTTTCTATTTAAAGAGGCGTATTTTGAACAAAATAGGTAAATTTTCGAAATAAAATATTTCTTTTTAACGAAATAATTGCATTTTCAACGAAATAATTTAATTTATAACCAAATAGTTGAATTTTTAAACATATAGTTGAATTTTGGACCTACAACGATAAATTTTCAATGAAATAGTTGCATTTACGTTTACAATGCAAATTTACATTTGCAGTTAAATTTTCAAGTGAAGAAGACGAATTTTTTAAAGGACAGTTGAATTTTTAATCCAAAAAGATAAATTTTCTATCCAGAAAGACGAACGTTAACAAAAAATTAAATTTTCGACCAAATAAATATTAGATAGATAAATTTTCAACAAAATAGTTGAATTTTCGTCTAATATCATGAATCTTTAACAACAACGATGTGAATTTCAACAAAGAAGTTCAACCTCTAATCGAATAGTTGAATTTTCAATCAAAAAAGTTTAATTCTCAACGAAAAATGTAATAGTTAATATTTATACCAAATCGAGTTTTAAATTTTAAATCAAAAACAGACGAATTTAAACAAAAAATATGAATTATCTACAGAGCAGTTGAATTTTTTGCCCGAAAATATGAATTTTTAACCGATAAATTAATTTTCAACCAAATAGTTGAATTTTCAATCGAAAAAGATGAATTTTCAACAAAGCAGCTAAATCGAAAAAACCGAAAATATGGATTCTCAATTAAAAGAATTTAAAGTTTGAATTTTCTGCTAAAAACGATCAATTTTCAACCAAAATAGAATAATTAAATTTTCCGTTAAAGAAATTTGTTTTTCCACCGAAAAGCAATCGAATTTTACACAAAATAGTTCAATCTTGAATCAATAAACAATAAAAGATGAATTCGAATAAAAAATTTAATAGTTGAATTTTTAACTAAAAAGGAAACTTTTAGCCAAAAATTGATTAGTTAAATTTTCAGATAATAAAATTAATTGTTAACTAAAAAAAAATGAATTCTAAACAAAATAATTCAAGCTTGAAAGCAAATCGTCGAATTTTGAACCAAAAGAGGTGAATTTTTGAACCAAAAATATAATAGTAGACTTGTCAATTATAAAGAATTAACTTTCAACGAAAATTCGTGAATTTTTTATTGGGTTTTATTAATTCAGTTCGTATTTAAGTGAAGAAACGAGAAAAAGGGGAAGATTTTTCAAAACAGCACAAAAAAAGGAATTCTGTAAAGACTCATCCGGCCCCTGGCAAATTGAAAAAATAATTTTAAACGATTGAAATTCACAATCCTATAACATTTTTTTTTAATTCTATGAAAGTTAAAATTGTTATAGAATTTTCAAATATTCAAAAAGTACCAGAAATAATTTTTTTTAGAGGTTAAAGTTCGATTAAACCAAGATTCAAATAAGAATTACAAGATTTACAACTGATTTTAATAAAAATTTTCGATTGAACACAAATTTAATTAGTTCTCGAATTTAAACAATTTTCAAAAACTGCCAAAACCCAGCTTTTAACAGTTCGACAAATTGAAAGGCAGTTTTTCTGAGAAGTTAAATAACTTTTTCTCAAATGAAGTAACCTAAGATTTTCTTTGAGACCAAAATAAAACCAAAAAATGTTATTTTTCATTTCAAAATTGAAAAATTAAAACAAATTTTGATTTAAAATTGTTTTTTTTTTCTCAGGGTTAATATTGACATCCATGGGAATATTAGATTTACAAAAGTAAGAAAACTCTCAATATTCAAAAATGCGATATTATGGATTTTTAAATAGTTTATGTTTTTAATATTAGAACATAAAAATTATGGGACGTGAACGCGTACTTGGCGCGCGTGCATTTTATTTAAACAGTTTTTGAAAGAGAAATTTAATGAATAATATTAATTTAATTTATATTTGTGGAAATTCAAATGATTTCAACATATTTTTAAGGATATTTACGATTTCTCGAGAAAAAATTAAATTTTATTTCAAGGGATTTCTACACATTTCAAGAATTTAAGGAAATATAGACATAGAAAAATTTCAAAGGATTTGAAACATTTTCATTATTTCAAAAGATTGCAAAGAATTTCAAGATATTTGGTTTCAAAAATGTGTGGAATTATACAATTTCTTATCAAAAGATTGTTTCTTCTTTTTGAAATGTAAAAATAAATTTTAATCTTTTCCTTTTTTTGTGAAAAAATTATCCTATTTCCCCATTTTCGAGCTCTTTTTTGCGCTGTGATCCGTGACTATTAAAAATATAATGAAAATCTTGTGAAATAAATTTCAGAGGGTGAAGAGGAAGCAGAGTGGCTGAGAGCAGCGGGTTTGGGAGAATTAACTGAGCCCTGGAAAGCTGGTAGAGAAGTTCAACCTGAGGAATTGGGAGATGCTTTGCGTCCCTTGTCTCGAGCTCAAGCAGAAGCTGTAAAAAGACGAGTGCGATCGCTTAATCACACTGTAAAGCAGCGCTTTAATCAGAGGCAACGCGTTCGCAAACCAGATATCAGGGATGTATTCAAAGATGCAGAGGTAAACCGATTTGAATGGAGATTTTGTTCAAAAAACAGTTTCTTCTCTTATTTAGAGGGCTGTTACACAGTCACTTTTCTTATTAAAGTCATTTTTTAAACGTGTTTTTAAGATAAAGTCATTATAGTCATTTTTAGGCACTAATTGTATTCAATCCCATTTATCTGAATTCAATGGCATTTTTTTATTTTACAAATTTTGTTCTATTCGCATGAATTATTCTTAATTTATCTTGATTTCGTATGAATTTCGTCGAATTCTCTTCAATTCCCTTGAATTCTTCTAAATTCACTTCAAGTTTCATGAAATCAATGGAATATTATTTTGGATTTTCTGAATTTTTTTGAATAAATTTCAATTTATTTGTAATTCACCCTGAATTCTTAATAATTTATCCCTAATTCTTACAAATTATTTTGAATTCTCTTGTATTTTTTAATTTAATGAATCCAATGAATTAAAAATTTTTTTTTGATTTTTTTCCAGTTGACTTAAATTCTGTTGAATTTGCCTTGAATTCTGTTCACTTCCATTTTACTGAGTTCAATCAAAATGTTCTAATTTATCAATTTTGTTCAATCGTATTCTTTCAAGTTCTTATGCTTTCCATCAAACTCTCTGCAATTCCCGTGAATTCATCAAAATTCACTCCAATATTACTGAAATCAGTGGAAGATTTGGGATTTTTTTCAACTCTTGCTGAATTATTTTTAAAACTCCATTTCTATAAAATTCACTTGAGATCTCTAAAACTCGCTTGAATTCTTTACAATTTACTATAATTCTGTCAAATTCTCTTGAATTCTTTCAAATTCATTTGAATTATTTGAAATTCACTTAAATTCTTTAAAATTCACTTGAATTCTTTAAAATTTACTTGAGTTCTTTCAAATTCACTTAAATTCTTTCAAATTCAGTAAATTCATCAGACTCAAACTTTCATTTTTAGTCTTTTAAATTCCTTTGAATATTTCTGAATTCGCTCCTATTTGACTAAAATCAGTGGAATATTTTGGAACTTTTAATTTTTTTTAAATTCACCTTAAATTTTTATGAATTTCATCGAATTTTTCTCATTTCCCTTCAATTTCGCTAAATTCACTCCAATTCTATTTAATTCATTAGTTTTTTTTTAAATTCATTTAAATTCGGTTGAATTCGTCATGAATTCTGTTAAATCCACTCAAATTCTATTTAATTCATTAGTTTTTTTTCAATTAATATAAATTCTGTTGAATTCTTTCAAATTCTCTTGAATTTTTTCAAATTCATTAGAATTATTTGAAATTCACTTGAATCATTTAAAATTCACTTGTATGATTTAAAATTCACTTGAGTTCTTTAAAATTCACTTAAATTCTTTCAAATTCAGATAATTCATCAGACTCAAACTTTTATTTTTAGTCTTTTAAATTCCTTTGTATATTTCTGAATTCGCTCCTAATTGACTAAAATCAGTGGAATATTTTGGAACTTTTAATTTTTTTCAAATTCACCTTCAATTTTTATGAATTTCATCTAATTCTTCTCATTTTCCTTAAATTTCGCTAAATTCACTCGAATTCTATTTAATTCATTAGTTTTTTTTAAATTAATTTAAATTCTGTTGAATTCGTCATGAATTCTGCTAAATCCACTCGAATTCTATTTAATTCATTAGTTTTTTTTTCAATTAATATAAATTCTGTTGAATTTACCCTGAATTCTTCTAAATTCACTTCAATTTTACTGAAGTCGGTGCAATATTTTGGATAAAATTTTTTTTTTACTACTGATTTAAATTCATTTGCAATTCACCCTGAATTATTATTAATTTTTCTTGAATTCTTTAAAAAAAATTAATTCTCTAAAATTCTCTAGATTTTTTTAACTCTTGCTGAGTTCTTTTCAATTCACTTGAATTCTTCAAAATGCATTCAACTGTACTCAATTAAGTAGAATAGAAAATTATTTGTTAGTTTTTTTTAACTCTGGGGTATTTTAAACTCACCTTGACATTTTATGAATTTTATAGAATTCTTTTGAATTCTTTTCATTTCCTTTAAATTCTTTTGAATTCGCTCCTATTTTACTAAAATCAGTAAAATATTTTGAAGTTTTTTAATTTTTACAAAATTCACCTTGATTGTAGTTCGTTGTTTTTTTTTCAATTCGTTTAAATTCTGTCGAATTCACCTTGAATTCTGTTCCCACCCATTTTATGTAATTCAATGGAAATTTTCTGATACTAAATTATTTTTCAACTATATTCTTTCAAATTCTTATAAATTTCATCAAAGTCTCTTGAATTCCCTTGAATTCTTCTAAATCCACTTCAATTTTTCTAAAAGTAATGGAATATTATTTTGGATTTTCTGAATTTTGTTGAATTCTTTCAAATTCTTTTGAATTCTCTTGCATTTTTTAATTGAATGAATTCAATGAATTTTTTAAATATTTTTGAATTTTTTCAATTCACTTAAATTCTATTGAATTTGCCTTGAATTCTGTTCACTTCTATTTTACTGAGTTCAATCAAAATGTTCTAATTTATCAATTTTGTTCAATCATATTCTTTCAAGTTCTTATGCTTTCTATCAAACTCTCTTCAATTCCCTTGAATTCATCAAATTTCACTCCAATATTACTGAAATCAGTGGAAGATTTGGGATTTTTTTTCATCTCATTTAAAATAATATGGAATTCGCCCTGAATTCTTACTAATTTATCCAGAATTCTTTAAAAAAAATTTGAATTCCTTCAAATTCTCTTGATTTTGTTAACTCTTGCTGAATTATTTTTAAATCACTTAATTTCTTTAAAATTCACTTACATTCTGTAAAACTCGTTTGAATTCTTTAAAATTTACTTTAATTCTTTCAAATTCTCTTGATTTTTTTCAAATTCATTTGAATTATTTGAAATTCACTTGAATTATTTAAAATTGTCTTGAATTATTTAAAATTCACTTGAATTCTTTAAAATTCACTTATTTTTTTTTTAATTCACCTAAATTCTTTTAAATTTACTGGAATTCTTTCGAATTCAGTTAATTCCTTAGACTTAAACTTTTGCTTTTAATCTTATAAATTCCTTTGAATATTTCTGAATTCGATCCTATTTGACTAAAATCAGTGGAATATTTCGGATTTTTTAATTTTTAAAAAATTCGCCTGGAATTTTTATGAATTTCATCGAATTCTTCTGATTTCCCTTAAATTTTGCTAAATTCACTCGAATTCTATTTAATTCATTAGTTTTTTTTTAAATTAATTAAAATTCTGTTGAATTCGTTCTGGATTCTCATAAATTCACTTGAATTCTATTTAATTCATTAGTTTTTTTTCAATTAATTTAAATTCTGTTGAATTTGCCCTGAATTCTTCTAAATTCGATTCAATTTTACTAATGTCGGTGCAATATTTTGGATTAAAAAAATTTTTTTTACTCATTTAAATTCATTTGCAATTCAGCCTGAATTATTATTAATTTTTTCTTGGATTCTTTAAAAAAATTGAATTCTCTGAAATTCTCTCGATTTTTTTAACTCTTGCTGAATTCTTTTGAATTATTTAAAATTCACTCAACTCTACTCAATTAAGTGGAATAGAAAATTATTTTTTAGTTTTTTTTTCAACTCTGGAGTATTTTAAACTCACCTTGAAATCTTATGAATTTTTTCAAATTCTTTTGAATTCTTTTCATTTCATTTGAATTCTTCTGAATTCGCGCCTATTTTACTAAAATCAGTAAAATATTTTGAAGTTTTTTTAATCTTTACAAAATTCACCTTGATTATTTATGAATTTTATCGAATTCTTTTCGTATCCCCTTCAATTCCTCTTAATTCACTCGAAATGTATGTAGTTCGTTGTTTTTTTCAATTTATTTAAATTCTGTCGAATTCACCTTGAATTCCGTTCACAACCATTTTGTTCAATTCAGTGGACATTTTCTGATTAACATTTTTTTTGTCAATTATATTCTTTCAAATTCTCATAAATTTCAGCAAAGTCTCTTGAATTTCCTTGAATTCTTCTAACTCGCAACAATTTTACTGAAATCAGTGGAATATTTTGGATGAGAAAAAATTTTTTTACTCGCTTAAATTCATTTGGAATTTGCACTGAATTTTTATTAATTTATTACTGAATTCTTTAAAATTTACGCAATTAAGTGGAATGCAATTTTTATTTTAGTTTTTTTAAACTCACTCTGAAGTCTTTCAAACTAATCTTAAATTATTATGCATTTTATTGAATTTCCTTGAATTCTTCTGAAATTGATCCTATTTTACTAAAAGCAGTGGAATATTTTGGATTTTTTCATTTTTTTTTCAAATTCACTTTGAAATTTTATGAATTTCATCGAATGATTTTCATTTTCTTTGAATTCTTCTGAACTCGCACTAATTTTAATGCAAATCAGTGGAATATTTTAGATTTTTTAAAAACTCATTTAAATTAATTTGGAATTCAGCCTGAATTTTGATTAATTTATTCTGGATTCTTAACAAAATTGAATTTATTGAAATTCTATTGATTTTTTTAAACTCCCGCTGAATTATTTTATATCTCGCTGAATTCTTTTGAATTCATTTGAATTCTTTAAATTTCACTCAATTAAGCGGATAATTTTTTATTTACTCACTCTGAAGTCTTTTAAACTCACCTTGAATTATTTTGCATTTTATTGCATTTTCTTGAATTCTTCTGAAATTGCTCCCATTTTACTAAAACCAGTGGAATGTTTTGGATTTTTTTAATTAAAAAAAAATTCACTTCGAACTTTTATGAATTTCATTGAATTCTTATAAATTCGCACCAACTTTACTGAAATCAGTGGAATATTTTGAATTTTTAGATTTTTTTAAACTCATTTACACTTATTTGGAATTTGCCCGAAATTTTTATTAATGTATTCTGAATTCTTTAAAAAAAATTGAATTCATTGAAATTCTATTGATTTTTCAACTCCCGATGAATTATTATAATTCTCGCTAAATTCTTTTGAATTCTTTTGAATTATTTGAATTATTTGAATTCTTGAAAATTCACTCAATTGGATTACAAATTTTACTTTAGTTTTTTTAAATCTTACTCTGAAGTATTTCAAAATCACCTTGACTTATTATGCATATTATTGAATTTCCTGGAATCCTTCTGAAATTGTTCCTATTTTACTAAATCCAGTGGAAAATTTTTGGATTTTTTTAATTAAAAAAAAATTCACTTTGAATTGATGAATTTCATTGAATTATTCTCATTTACCTTAAATTCTTATAAATTCGTACCAACTTTACTGAAATCAGTGGAATATTTTGAATTTTTAGATTTGTTTTTTAACTCATTTACATTGAATTGACATTTGCCCGGAATTTTTATTAATGTATTCTGAATTCTTTGAAAAAAATTTAATTCATTGAAATTCTATTGATTTGTTTAACTCCCGCTGAATTATTATAACTCTCGCTGAATTATTTTGAATTCATTTGAATTCTTCAAAATTCACTCAATTGGATTAAAAATGTTATTTTCGTTTTTTTTACTCACACTGAAGTCTCTCAAATTCTCCTTGAATTATTATTCATGTTATTTATTATTATTATTATTTTATTTATTGAATAGAATTTTTTGGATTGCAATTTTTTTTTTAATTCACTTTGACTTTTTATGAATTTCATAGAATTATTCCCATTTTCCTTAAATTCCTCTGAATTCACTCGAACTTTATTAATTCATGGTTTATTTTTCGAATTTATCCTGAATTCGTTAAATTTTCATTGAATTCTTTTGAATTCAAAAGAAAATTAGTCACTTTTGGTCATTTTTTTGGTACACTATTTTACATTTTTCAAGTAAATTAGGGTAAACTATAACATTAGCGTTTCATTCGAACTTTAATTACAGGCAATTCATAAATCTCATTATTAAAAATCAACAAAACACGACGTTTTAATTTTTAATTTCAATAACTTATCTCTTGAAAAGGTTTAATTTGTTGAAACGATTCATTTGAATAATTTCAGAGATTTTCTACAGTTAGTAGTCAGTTTCGGAAATTACTGAGAGATTTTGTTTTGTTTGATTTTGGTTGAAAATTGCACAATTGGGCAGAGTGCAAAGTTGAAATATTTTAAAATTTAAACATTTAAAATCGCACAATTTAAAAATGGAATGGAATCAAATAAAAAAATTTCAAGGCTTTTCACTTTTCAACTCAAATAATTACAAATTAAACATTTTTTAGGAATCTAAAGTATATAAAGGATATAAGTTGAAAATGTAATAATTTAAACAATTAAATTATTGAATTGCTCTTTTCTCTTCCAGGTTTCGAGTACAGGAACACGATCTCGAAGTGCTACTCCCGATTCCTTGGATTCAATTTCAGGAGAAACTCCAGAGGGAACTTCTCCTCCAAATGTTGGCGTTATGGACTCTCACCATGAAAAGTGAGTTTATTTAAAAAGAAAAAAAAAATTTAACATCTCAATCAAAGACTAAGTGTGTTTTCTAAGTTCAAAATATTTAATTCTTTAATTATTTTTAATTACAGCGCAAACGTTCCCAGCTTCGTGTCTATTTTTCATCGAAACCTTAATGATGGCAAGGACGGTATTCGTAGAACGCCCATTTCAGTTGCACCAATCGTTGCACCAGCTCCTTTACCGTTTCAAGAAATATTCCGAAGATCCGGTCATTGGTCTCAACGTGGAGACGTTGCCAGTGATTCAGGTAGATTTTTTAATTCTGAATTTCCTTTTTTTATTATCTATTTTTGAACCTAAAGCTTTAAATCAGGGGATTTAAAACTGGTGAGGAAATGTCAGGGAAAACCTGAAAGAGTCAGGGAATTTTCGATAAATTTGAAGTTGAAGTTTAGGGATAATACACAAATTATGTACTGCGTTTTTCTGAAAATTTTTGGGTAAAAAGTCATCACTTTGGTTCAACATTTCTGTATTTTGCTGAAAAATCGTTTTTTGTGGTTTAAAATTAATGTTGTTAACTGAAAATCTATTCCGTTTAGTAGCTTGAAAATTTATCTGTTTTAGTTGAAAATTAAACTATTTGGTTAACTATTAATTTTTCCAGTTTAAAGTTTAATTCTTTTGTTGGAAATTCTTTTTCTTTTTGTTGAAAATTAATTTTTTAAACTGAAAATGTAATGAACTATTCCACTTTTGCTTGAAAATGTATTTTTTTAGTTGAAAATTACTTTATCTTATTAAAACTCGTGTTTTTGGGTTGAAAATTTAATAACTTTGGTCGACAATAAACTATTTGGTTAATAATTCATTTTTTTGAAAATTTATCTTTTTTGGTAGAAAAGTCATCTTTTTGGGTCGAAGTTCAATTGTTTGGTTCAAAATTCAACTGTTTAATATAACATTGATTTTTTTGGGTGGTGATTTACCTTTTTTCTTCGAAAGTGCATGTATTTTGTTAAAATTTTTTCTTTTTTAGTTGAAAATTCATATGCTTTGTTAAAAACTCGTCTTTTTGGGCTACAAATTCAATTATTTTCGTAGAAAATTCATATTTTTGGTTTATAAACTCATATTTTCAGGCTGAAAACTGAACTGATTTGTAGAAAGCTGTTTTTTTTATCTCGCAAATTCAATATTTTGGATGAATTTTTTTTCTTTATTGACTAAAAAATCTTTTTTTTTATATAGATATTTAATCGTTTTTGGGTAAAAATGTAGACGTTTTAAAAAAAAATTAATCTGCTTTATTTGAGAATTCAACTTTTTTTGTTTCAAAATAAAAATATTTTCTGGTGGAAATATGATATCATTTTTGGTTCAAAATTGATCTTTTCGAGTTAAAAGCTCGACTATTTGGTTGAAAATTCATCTTTACGGGTTGAAAATGAATATTTTGATTAAAACTGTAATTATTTGTTTAAAAATGCATCTATTTGTTTGATAACTAATTTGTTGTTGTTGAAATTCAACCGTTTTGTACAAACTTTGTTTCTTTTTAGCTTGAAAATTTAATATTTTGGATGAATTTGTTATTCTTTATTTACTGAAAAATCTTTCTTGATATAAATTTGATCTTTTTGATTAAAAATTCAAGTGCTCGGTTGAAAATGAATCTGTTTTGGTTGAGAATTCAACTATTTTCTTGAAAATTCATCTGTACGGGTTGAAAATGAATGTTTTGATTAAAACTGTAATTATTTGGTTAAAAATGCATCTACTTGTTTAATAAATCATTTTTTTTTTTGAAACTCAACCGTTTTGTACAAATTTTGATTCAAACTTTGTTTCTTTTTAGCTTGCAAATTCAAATTCTTTATTTACTGAAATGTCTTTTTTGATAGAAATTTGATCTTTTTGATTAAAAATGCAAGTGTTCTGTTAAAAATAATTTCTTTTTGTTGAGAATTCAACTATTGTGTTGAAAATTTGACTTTTTTGAGTGAACTCAACTATTTCTGGTTTAAAAGTTAACTATTTTTATTGCAAATTCTTTTTTTTTGGGTTGAAGATTAATTGTTTTAACTGAAAATTTAATTATTCCATTTTTGATTCAAAATTTATCTTTTCGAGTGGAAAACTCGACTATTTGTTGTAAAATTCATGTATTTGGTTGAAAATTCTTCTTTTCTGGTAGAAATTAATGTTCTTGTTTCAAAATTTCTTTTTTCACCTAAAAATTTAACTAATCTATTTTTGGTTGAAATTTGTTTTTAGTTTAATATTCATATATTTTGTTGAAAATTTATCTTTTTGTATAGAAAAGTAATCTTCTCTATAATCTTAGTCTTCTTGGTGAAAAATTTATTTCTTTGGTTGAAAATTTAACTATTTTATTTAAAATTGAATTTTTATGGGTAAACGTTAATTTTTGGTTGAAAATGAATCTTGTTGGTTAAAAAATCAACTATTTGGTTAAAAATTTATCTATTTTTAAACAATAAGATTTCCCCTTATAAAATTCTGGATGACTATTATCACTAAAAGTCTTTAATATAAATTTAGAAAAAAAATACACTTTTTTGCATTAACATTATTGATATCCTAGGTGTAAGGTTTTCTTCTAACTGAAAGCAAAATTTATAACGGTCAGAAAAAATGAAAAATCGTCGAGGGAAAAGACAAGGAATTTCGAAATTGGGATTTTGTAGCTATATTGTACTAATTAAAATATCAATACTTTTATATTTGCAGAAGGTATTCAGTTGACTGCTTATCAAAGGCTTGGGACGATTCATATACCCAGGTCAGTCATGCCAAGGCGAAGTGGTAGCGATCTTGGCGAAGTTCCTAGGGTAGATTCTACACCTACTGAATCATTGTCAGTTCCAAAGGAATCTACACTCAAGTGAGAAGTCAATTAATATTTTTTTAACATTTAAAAAACAAATAAAATACATTTCCAAGGTATTTCTGGATGATCTATTCATCAAAGTAGAATTAAATTCCACAATTGGAATTTGATTCGAATTTTCTATAAGATTCCATTTAGCACGTTTTCTGGACATATTTGTCACATAAATGTATTACATTATTTTATTTTTATATCGAAATTTTATTTTTTAATTTCAACGGTAAGAAATGGTATTTTTACAATTAATTAAAAATACACTTTTTATATTTTTTCACTGCATTATTTAATTTAAAATATTTTTGAGCTTCTCTTTATACCTTGATCCTGTGATATCACCAATTTCACTTAAAAGGTTGACACTTTATAAGAAAACCCTTTTTTTTTTGTTTAAAATTTGCTATTTGGTTGGAAATGTCTGTATTTTGTTGAAACTTTGTCTTTTGTGGTAGAATATTCATCGTTTTGGTGAATAATTCACCTTTATGGTTGGGAATGTCAAGAAAAGTTTTTTATTTTGTTGTTGAAGCTTTTCAAAAACTTCTTAAAAAGCTTCGAATCTTTTTTCGAAATTTTCAAAAATCTTTATTTTATTTAACATTTTTAGAAATATTTTCAAATTTCTAATTATTTTTTCAACCATTTTCAAAACTTTTAAACCTTCTGATTTTTTTTTAAATTAGTAGAATTTTTCCCAGATTTTTCTAAAAATTTTGAAAAATTAAAAATATTGCTTTAAAATCTTCCAGATTCTTTTATGACAATTTTGGAAATCTTTTGTAATCTTTTAAAATCTTTTTAAATATTCTCTTAAAATTAATATTGCAAAATAAAATTTTTTTTTGAAATGTATTCAACTTTTAAATTAATTTTGAATCTTTCTAAGTCTTCTAAATGTCTCTTAAACTTACTCGAATATTTTATGAAACTTTTTAAACTTGCGAACTGAAAGATTTTGCTTTAAAATAGTCCACATTCTTTTTCGAAGTTTTAGGAAATAGTATTTTTAAATGTTTTGAATCTTTGTCAATTTACGCTTAAAGTTTATTTTTCAAAATAAAAAAACGGTTGAAATTTTCCCAGGAATTTTAAGACATTTTTTTATTATCTTGAGACCTTTTAAAATTCTTAAAAAGTTTCTTTATTTTCGAAATCTTGAAGAATCTTTATATTACGTTTTGTATATTAAAACTGGAAACCTTGGTTCCATTGATTATTATTATTTAATATATTGTTTGGATAACATAAATGATATTTAAACCAAAAAAGATTTTAATTTTGAATAAAAAATAGTTGACTCCCCAAAAAAAAAAAATTAATTTTTACCAGTTGCACTTTAAAACAAAAAAAAAAGATTAAGTTTTTTAAAAAAGGGAGAAATTTTCTACAAAACAGTTCCATTTTTTTCCACGAAAATATGAATTTTCTACCAAAAAGACGAATTTTCAACGAAATAGTGACATTGTCAACCAAAGATGTTTGATACATTTTTGACATTTTTACCGGGAAATACAAATTTTTATCAAAAGAGTGGAATCCTCAACAAAATGAGATTAATTTTCAATCCAAAAAGATGAATTTGCAACCAGATAGTTTAAATTTTATCTTAAAAAAGATTTTACAGTTATGAAAGAAAAAAAATTGACCCAAATTATTATTTTTGGGGATAAATAATTTAAAATACAAAATAAAAATTTCTACCAAACATTTCTTTTTGAAGTTTATTTGTTTTTAAAGTTAAATAAATAATTTTCCTAAGATTCTTGAGAACATTCAAATTTTTTTTTAGCTTCCCGATATGTCGAAAAAGTATAATTTTTTTATTTTTCAGGATTTTGAAAAATTTTAGGAAAAATTCGAGTCAGTTTGAAAGACATTTAGGACTTTTAGAAGTTTGGAAGATAAATGTGTCTTAAATTGACTCGAAATATTCCTAAAATTTTGAAAAATCTTTCAGAATTAAAAAAGTTGTCCTTAAATCTTCCAGATATTTTCGACATTTTTAGAAATGTTTTGAAATTATAATAATATTTTAAAATATTTTGAAACTTTTTCCAATTTTCTTTAAAAATAATTTTTCAAAATAAAAAGTAACTAAAAATGTTCCCAGGAATCTCAAGAAATTTTTTTTTCTTGAAACCTCTCAAACTTCTTAAAAATTTTCTATTTTTTTTGGAAATCTTCAAAAATTTACATTTTGTTAAAAAAAATTTGAAATCTTTTCAAACTTAAAATAATTTTTTTATCGAATTCTCCCAAAATTTGTCTTGAAATCCTGAAAAATTAAAAAACTCGCCTTTAAATCTTGCAGATTCTATGTTGACAATTTTGTCAATCTTTTGAAATGTTAAACTTTTTTTTTAACATCATCTTAAAAATAATTTGTCAAAATAAAAAATCAGTTTTAATTATCCCATGAATTATGAGAAATATTTTTTTTTATCGTGAAACCTTTTGAAATTTTGTTTTTCAAATTTTTCATAAAATTTTGCAATCTTGCTAATGGAAAGATTTTGCATGAAAATCTTTTCCATTCTTTTTCGAAATTTTAGAAAATAATTTTTAATATTGCGAAACCTTTTTCAACTTTCTCTTGAAATTTACTTCTTATAAAGCTTGGAAGTTTTTTTCGAAATTATTCTTCGAATTTTCCTAAAAATTTCTTGAAATTCGGAAAAACTACCAAAATCGCCTTAAAATCTTCCAATATCTTTTATGAAAATTTTAGAAATCTTTTGTAATCTTTTAAAATCTGTTGTCATTTTTTCAAAATAAAAAATCAGTTCAAATCTTCCCATGTATTCTCAGAATTTTTTATTATTATCGTGAATCCTTTCAAAATCTTTAAGAAGCTTGAACATTTTTCTTCCAAGTATTCAAAAATGTACATTTTTTTAAACTTTTGGAATATTTTCAACTTTTAAATTGACTTTGACTATTTAAAAAATTTCGAAATGTCTTAAACTTACTCGCATTTTTGATAAATCTTTGTAATCTTGCTAATTGAAACATTTTGCTGGAAAATCTTTCCGATTTTTTTTCGGAATTT
>JAABKJ010004587.1:0-24158 GCA_011634705.1 Andricus grossulariae
TTCAGAGTTGATACAAGAATAAAAAAGATTCCTTGGTTCGAGACGAATCGATTGACCTATAATATTAATACATTTTACTGAAGAGTAAGGAAGTTATGGTCATTTATATTATATTAAAAATCTATTTTTATAGTAAAAATTTTCTCATTCTCACAATTTAAAGTTGATGTGAGAATAGAAAAGATGTGTTGATTTGAGACGAATCCATTAACTTATAATATTGTTACATTTTATTTAACAGTAAGGAAGCTATGGTAATGCATAATATTTGAAAAAAAAAACGGTTTTTTATAGTGAAATTTGTTTCATTAACATAATTCAAAATTGATTTTTAATTTTTGTTAAAAATTCGTCTTCTTTCGTTGAATTCCACTGTCTTTTATTCAAAAGTTAAAATAATTTTTGTTTAAAAATTCAACCTCTTGGTTGAAAGTTAATTTTTTTAATTCAAAACTTAACTCTTAACGTAAATTAACTTAGCATAAAGCTGGCAAAGGGATAGCGTGCAATAGAATTCCCCCTTCCTTCTTCCACCAAGAAAAATTACCATTTTAAATATAAAATTTGATTTGTCTGATTTCTCATTGTATTTAAAAAATTTTTTGTATTATTTTGTGTTTTTGTATTTTTTGTAAATTTCTATTCTTAAATTGATCAAAATGAAAACTTAAGTTGGTCTATTATTTAAAAAACCACAAATGCTTCCCCAAATCAGGAAGCAAATACATTTTCTAACGGAAGCAAAGTGCTCGTGAAATGAGCACCATATAAATATAAATAAAAATAAAGTGTAAACACTGGAGATCAAATTCACAGTTGGTTTAACAATTTAAATTTAACTTTTAACCAAGTAATTAAATTTTCAACCAAAAAAGAATAATTGTTTAAACAAACAGTTGAATTTTCAACCAGAAAATATAATTTAAAACAAAAATCATTTTCACTTAAATAATTGAATTACCTAGCGAAAAGATGAATTTGTAATGAAGAACATTAATTATCACATGTATTTTAAAATTAAAAAGATTCATTTTAAACCCAAAAATAAGATAGTTTAATTTGGAGTTAAAAAAATTACTTTGCCACCAAAAAAGAAAATAATTTTCAACAAAATAGTCCAATTTTTAACAATAAAAAAGAGTTTAAACAAATTACAGTTCAGTTCGAACAAAAAAGACGAACATTCCAAAAACAGTTAAATCCGCAAATAAAACGGATAAATTTTCAATCAAAAAATTGAATTTTTATCCAAAAAGGTGAAATTGATGTGAAGAAAATGCGTAATCTTTATTAATAGATAAACAAAATTTCGACAGTAATGTATGCGAAATCTCAAAACTAAATTAAAAAAAAAAATAAGCTATCAAATTTATTTGTCTTGTTATTCCGATTAATAAAAAATATCACATTTTCCCAAACTTTCAATGTGATTTCCAGCTCGAATTTGTATTCCTGGGTTTATTTTAATTTATAGCTATTTCCAGTTAGTATAAGCCTTAGCAGACTTAAACCTAGCTTTTCAACGGTTTAAAACAAACATTTTTATCTGTATTCTGTACCGCGCTATCACCTTTCAAAGTCAAGGCCAATTTTTAATGGGTCACCCGGTTAGTGGTGCGATACTATCTGTCGGTATGAATGTTTTTGTGTCTTCTCAGTAAAAAAGACTGTAGTCGTTCTAAAATGTTCTGGTTTATAAAAATTACATAAGATTTTGAACTATTCTCTCGCACAAGCCTTCAAAAGAAGAGGTATCCAAATACTATATAATATAACAAAACAACCCAGGCAAGAGAAGCGAAATTAACTTTACTTTTCGTTTCCTTAATTCGGGATTTGAACCCTCGAGAGCGAGGTTATCAGATAAGATTATCAGTGCAAATAACCCAAGCATGTTGCCATTTGAGCCACGCGCTCTCTTCTAACCAAATATTTTTCTTAGACATATATCAAGTTTTTTAAATTAATATAATAAAGTAGCAATTTAATGAATAACAACCGTTCAAAATAGCAGTATCATAATTACAAAATTATTATCAATTACAATTTTTAATTTCAAAGAACTTTGTCGTTGGAAGTTAACCAGTAACTCAGAATTACAAGTTACAATCCGTACAGATTTAATTCAGTGACAATTTTGATAAAGTAAAATCTCATTACTTCTAATTCAGAATAAATTTAAAAAATCTAAATTCTATCAAGTTTAATGTTGTAAGAAGTCTCACAATATTTCAACAGAGTCTGAAGATAGAATTTTCTATCATACTTGCAAAGATAACAAAAGATTTCTGCAAATTTCACACGATTTCGTAACCCACGTCAATTCCCCACGAAAATTCTATTTTTTATGTAATTTTATGTAAATAGGGTAGTAATGGAGGAATAAATTATTTCAAATAAAATAAAATAAAATACCATATTCAATGCAATGTGGAACGCTTTAAATTCCTAAGATTTTAGGTCGTAATATATATTGTATTTTCGAAAAACAGGATTAGGTTTCTAACCAAAAAGACGAATTTTCAACAAAATATATAAATTTTCTACCAACTAGTTAAATTTTTAACTTATAAAGGTTTTTTCTAACTAAAAATAGACTAGTTTAATTTTCAGATAGCAAAACTTAATTTTTAAGCAAAAAACTAATTTAAAAAAAAAGTTAAATTTTAAGCCAAAGATGTGATTCTAAAAAAATATAAATTTTTAACAAACTAGTTGAAAAATATGAATTCTTAACCAAATAGTGAAATTTTTAATCACAAAAATGAATATTCCAGCAAGAAAATGAATGTTCCGACAAAAACACACTACTTTTCAACAAAAAACATCAACATTCAACAAAATTGTTGAATTTTTAAGGCCAATAGGAAGACTTATTATCTACAAAACGGTTGAATTTTCAACCCGGAAAAATTCAAAAAAGCCGTTGTATTTTCAACAAAAAAGGATGAAATTTTAACCAAGAAGATTAATAATTTTTCTACAAAAAGACGAATTTTCAACAAAATGCATGAATTTGTAACCACAAAAGATCAATTCTCAATTTAGAATACTAATTTTCAACAAAAAATGTAATAATTACATTTTGAGAAAATAAATTAATTTTTAAACAAAAAAATGAACATTGAACTAGAGTTCAACCCAAAAATTATTTCTTGACCCAGAAAATTAATTTTCTAAAAATGCAATAGTTAAATTTTCAAACCAGGCGGTGAATCTGAAAAAAAGTTACATTTTTAACAAACTAGTTCAACTTTCAACCAAGTAGTTGAATTTTCAACTAAAAAGGATGAATTATTTTTAACAAAATAATTAAATTTTCAACCAAAAATATCACTTTTCCAGCAATAAGTTTAATGTTTTACCAAAAAACACGAATTTTCAACCAAAATACATGAATTTTAAACAAAATATATGAATTTTCAACACATTTGTTGAATTTTAAAGTCTAAAGGACAAATTATCTACAAAACGGTTGGATTTTCAATAAAAAAATAGGATTTTTTAAAAAAAGGCTAATTTGCTACCACAAAGTTAAATTTTCATACAAGTAGTTTAGTTTTTAACAAAAAAGTTCATTTTCAACCGAGTAGTTTATTTCTGTACCAAATTGTTGAATCGTCAACCAACCCAGATTAATTTCGACCCAAACAGTTGCATTTTTAATTAAAAAGGATGCATTTTTTTCCAAGAAAATTAATTTTAAATCCAAAAAGATGATTTTTTAACAAAATACATTAATTTTCAACAAAAGATGATTTTGTAACCCCGAAGATATTTACTGAATGTCATCTAAGTTCTAAATGTTCTAAATGTTATCTAAGTTCGTAACATTAATTTCACTGACTCCCCCCCCCCCCCTAGCAAATCTTCTTATTTCGATCATTAAATAAAAAAAAGAAGAAATTTTAACAGGAAAAAAGGTCTTTTCCGAAAATCTTTGTACTCTTTAGATTACGTATAAAAAAAAACTAGATAAAATGACTTCTGTGTTCGATCTCAGTTTTACGATCGGAATTTCCCGAAGATTTCCAGAGGCCTTAAAGGCATTTTTTTTCTATTAATGTGACGACTACACTTTTTATCCTGCATTAATTTATCTTGAACTACGAATCGATTTAAGTCTAATCGGCGAGTAATAAATCACGAAGGAGGACCTTAACGATAAGTACAAAGTTTGTCACAGGGAATGTTCGAGGTAGCTGGTATAAGGAAGTGCTGGCCACGATTTGAATATTGAATGAAGGGTCGTAGTTCGATTCGCTGAATCTTTAACGTGCTGGCAACAAGCAATAAGGAAAGTTATTTTCTTTTAGAAACCCTCAACTTCGGGACAAATCCTTCAGAAATTTAAAAATACAATACTATATATACATCAAGATTTAAAAAACAAAATTCTAATGTTGTAAATCTATAAGCTTTTAATTTATTCTTCTCGGGGCTATCACAGACTAATTTACTAAACTCTCTAAATATGAATCAGTTAAAAATTCACTGATTGAAATAGTAGTTGGACATTTTACTGATTAATCAGTGATTACGGACTTTTCACTAATCAATTCAGTAACACCAGAGTATCTCATGCGAGGCATATCTTCTAAGTTTTAAAGTAAAGCGTTGTTGTTATTCTTTTAATTAAGTAGCAAAAATAATTTTTTAAAGAAATAAATTTATAAATTTTCGGACTATAAGTGTGCTGAATTTGCTGTGGGAAAAACATATTCTAACTCGGATAAAAAGTACTAACTTGACGGTCGTGACATGACAGTCGAATCTTGAAAGTAAAGAAATATTTGAGGTTTTTGGCCATTTAGAAACAACAAATCTTTTCACATTTTTTAATATTTGATCACATTTATGGGTTTTAAGATTTTACTATGATAATTTCATTGAATCTACTAAAATCTTATTTTATTATGACTGCTAAATTGACGTGGTGCGGTGCTGCCAACTCTCAAAAGTGAAACTTTCACTGAATGAATAAGTATCTTTTCATGGGTTGTCTGTGACCGGATTCTAGCTATTTGAATCAGTAAGATTTCATTGACAATTAGTGACATTTCACTGATTCAGATTTAGAGAAAGGGACCAAGAGTGACTAATGTTCTTTTGAATTTAAAAGAATTAAAAAAATTCGATTAATAGGATTTGAATAAAATTGCATTGAATTTAGAGAAATTTAAGCGAAATGAGAAGAATGCGATGAAAAATTATTAAATTATTAAAATCTATTGAGAATTCCTTGTAATCCTTTAAACTAACATAAAATCTTTACAATTCGTTAAAATATTTGGAAATACCTTGAAATATTTGAAAATCTGGCAAATCCTACGAAATCACGTAATTGGTAGTTTTCAAAATACCTTAAAATCTTAAAAATCATTTGGAATACCTTCAAATTATTGAATCTATTAAAAGTGCCTTGGAATCTTTTAAAATGCCCTAAATTATTTCAAATCCTTGGAAATAATATATATATTGGAAATATAAATAGGTATAGTGACTTTATTTTTAAAAAGTGACTAAAAATGACAGTGTGGCGTCCCTGATTTTATTTTTGACAGATACTTAAAGTGCACTTGAAGGAATTCCCTGTCATCTGCAATTTTTGTTTAAATCCCGGACTTTTCCCTGATTTCCTGGTTTCCCTGATCTGTGACCACCCTGATTGGGTCATTTTATTCTTTGGGATTCAGTCTGCTCAAAATTTACTTTTACATGCAAATATTATACGATTTTTATTTCTTAATGTCTGCGGAAGTTCGTTATAAGATAAAGGTAATAAAGATATCGGTTAACCCAAAACGACAACGAGAACCACAATCGCCATGTCTGCTTCCGAAACCAACTTTTGTTGGTAGTTCACGAAAAGGATGCGGTTCACCATAACAACACAAAAACGACTTTAGAAGATAGAAATAAGGAATGGAGAAACATAATAAAATGATGAAAATAGGTCTCCGCTTCCTTCCTCGAATTCGGCATATCAGAAATGCTTTCCACCAAGAGTCAAAGTACAGAGATTGGATTAAATCTAGGAGGTCTAATAGGTTAATTTTAGAAATCATTTGATAAAAGTATTATATTTGTCTTGAATATAAAGAATGCAAGAGATTCTTGGTATGAGAAAAATGCACATAAGGAGTTGGGTATTAGTTGTTCCGGGTGAATAGTGCGTATGGAATAAGCAGATAATAATATTACTCATGATAGTGATAATGGGAAAATATTCTGCCATTCACAGATTCCGAGTAGTGTTACTACACGAGTATTCTAGTATCTACTGCTTGTATCTATAATGTTGTAGCAACTGCATTCCACGTGTCAAGGAAATTCTATTACTTGTTCACCAGCTACCTGTCATACCTGAATTCATCAGCATCATGTAATACCACCAACTGCATACATTTCATGCAAGTAATAAAAAAAAACTTTTCTAATTAGGGACCGTTCGAAAACTACATAACACTACCGGAGGAGGGGGGAGAGGGTTTTTTGACGATTTGTGACGTAGGGGAAAAGGCCTAAAGCAGAATGTGACATCACACATAAGAAATATAAATGTGAATCACCATTTTTTGAAATGCTTCAAAAAATGCAAATTATTGAATTTATTTTACAAATTATAAATACAGACTTCACGCTTTTTTCCCTTTGCCCCTTTTTTAAAGAATTCCTCTATTATCTTCCTACTATTTTTTTGCTATTTTTCGTTGAAATTTAATTCTTTTTAATTGAAAAGTCTACTATTTTGGTTCAGAATTAATCTCCTTGGGTTAAAAATTCCACTATTTGGTTGAAGCTTGAACTATTTTGCTGAGAATTTGTTTTTAGTTTAAAATTCATTTTCCTCACTGAACATTTAACTAATCCATTTTTCTTTAAAATTGATCGCTTTAGTTAAAAATTCAACTATTTTATTTTTCATTGCGGGTTCATCTTTTTTGGTTGGAAATTCAACTACTTGGTTAAAAGTTTATCCCCCTTGTTTAACAGTCATTTTATTGGTTGAAGATTAAACTGTTTTGGTAGATATTCCTTTCTTTTTGTTTAAAAATTTTTATTTTTCAATATTAATTTTTTCAACAAAAAATTTAACTATTCCATTTTTGGTTGAAAACTCAACTACTAAATTTGCCATTGATTATTTGCCTTCTTTGGTTCAAAATTCAACTACTTGGCTAAAAGTTGAACTACTTTATTCCAAATTAATTTTATTGGTTTAAGAGAGAACTATTATGTTTAAAATTCACTTTTTCTTATTTGAAAATTACTTTTTTAAACTGAAAATCCAAATATTCCATTTTTGGTTGAAAATTGATTAGTTTTGGTTTAAATTTTAACTATTTGGTTGAAAATTACCTTCTTTTGAAAGTTCATATTTTCGGGTTGAAAATTTAATTGCTTTGTGGAGAATTCGTTTATGGCGTAAAAATTCTAACGTTTTGATAAAAATTCTTATTTTTGCGACAAAAATTCAACTGTTTTGTAGAGAATTCGCCTTTTATTTCGAAAATTCAACCCTTTGGTTGATATTTTCTCTCTCTATTGAATGAACAATCTTACTGGGTGGAAAATTCATCTCTTTTGGTAGAAATTTTATTTTTTGCGGTTAGATGTGAAACTGTTTGTTAGAAAATTAATCTGTTTTGATTAAGGATTGAATTATTTAGTGGAAAATTCGTCTCTTTGGTTGAATTCAACTGTTTTTGATTTAAGATTAAAATCATAAATATTTGGGTTGAAATATTTAGTTGAACTTCTTTGTTAAAATTTCATGTCTTTGTTGAAGATTCATAATTTTAGTTGTAAGTTCAACTAGTTTGTTAAAAATTCAACTATTTTGTTGAAAATTCGTCCCTTTTGCTTAAAAATTCAACGACTGTGTTAAAAAGTCATGATCTTTTTTGGTAGAAAAGTTCTTAGTTGAAAATTAATCTTTCTTGGTTGAGAATTCAACCGCAACCTCAAATTGAGATGTTTTCGAAAAATTAGAATAACCCTAGAAATAATAAACACTTTTTAAACGCTCATTTTAAAGGTAAATCTCCAAAGTATTTTATCAAATTGTTAAAATATGTTTTGAATTTTGTCCCTAGATTCTACCCTAGGTTCAAATTTCGTGCAGAAAAGTCGAAACATCTTTTAAATCTGTGAATACTTACAAATATATTTTTTTAAGTCATTATTTATCAGATTTTAATTAATTTTAGTAATAATTATTACAATATTATTGTTATGAAATTTTGTAAATTATGTGACGAGTTCACTCATTATTTGAAATTTCGCCACTTTTTTGCACCAAGTTCGACCCTAGGGTAGAATCTAGGGAAAACATTTAAATACTTATTTAAAAATTTAACAAAAAACTATACAGACTAACCTTCAAAATTAGCCAAAGAACTACCAAAGATGTTGATTATTTCCAGAGTTATTCAAGATTTTCTAAAACATTCAAATTTGACGTCTTTTTGCAATATTTTTTTATTAAATTGTTTTTGTACTGTAAATAAAATTATTAATCAATGCAAATTTTAAATGGCTTTTCGACTATTATTTTATTCTGAACAAAGTTTTTTAACGTAGTAAAAAAATGATTGATACATATGTAATAATACAAAAGAGTAACAGGTTCCCGCCCATAAAAGTACTAAAATAATTATCAAAACTTCAAAAATAAATAGAAATTTCCAGGCTCTTTTACAAAATTCCAGGACTTTTCCAGGTTTTCCGGGTTCTGCATCAACCCTGCAATAGAAGCATGTCCAAAATTTACGTTGATAAAGTTGGTTAAACCCAATTTTCATTGAATCAACTGTTTTATTGATTCTATTACAATTAAATATTTTTTCAGGTGGATTGTGGAAAAAGTGTCTGAAATAAACAATTCAGATTCTCTAGGAAAAACAAAGTTAATAGTGACATTGGTACACAATTTTAAACTAAAATGGTTTATATTTTATGCAAAAAAGTAATCTGGTAGGATTTCAATTAGAGAAACGAAACTAGTCATAATAGAAGAAACAAGGAGAGTTAGATAATTTGAAAGCGATTTTCTTGCACGAACCGACGAATCAAACGACTTGTGCATAATTGAAGCAGCAATGATTACCCTCGCAATTGAGAGTATCGTCTCCAATGAGTCACATGAAACATGTCTTTTGTCGAATAATCGATATATGTCGAAATCGTGAAACTCGATAAGAAACAAAGACTGAAGAAAGTTTATTAACGAATTTAAGAAAGTTAATTAATTTTTAGGATTTGAAATTATTTCTTAGTAGCCTAAAAGCCAATAAAATCAATTGTTAAAAAAAATTACATAAAGCAACTCTAATTATACTGCGAGAAGAAATACGCTATTAAATCGGTGATAACTTTCTAAATAAGAAAACTATAAATCTCAAAAGTCTCAGAATTCAAGTGCTTAAGTATCGTATGCAATCATTTAACTAATTGAATCTTGCCATCCTAACAGCAAATCTACCATCAAAATCAATAATTCAGTAAAATAGTATTCTCATTTTAATGATAATAATAATTCCCCATTTAATCAGTTGATTTGATCGCATTAGATTTTGTAAAACTTTAAAACGGAAGTTACTTCCGTTTTTTGAGAAAATGATCTACTATTTTTGCCTGATTTAAAAAAAAACATATTTGGAGGTCGCTAAGGAGGTTTTTATGCCAAAAATTTGACTTTATAAAGTTTTTAAATTTTCATTTTTACCATTTAAACTATTCCATCTTTAAAAATGCACGAATTTCTTCATCAGGGTGTCATGTGACCCTCAAATCTTTTTCTTCATACAAAAATTTTTAAGATGGGTAAATAATAAACACCCTTATACACTCAAAAAAAAATTACTTGATTCAAAGAAATGTAGTACTGAATACGCCCAATCAAATATTTGTTTGATCGGAGACAATTTTTCTTACTTCAAGGAATGATTCTTTTCGAACAAAAAACTCTCTTTTGTTATAAAAAAAATTGCTATAGATCAAAAAAATATTTGATAGGACGCACTCAGTACTACATTTCTTTCAATCAAGTAATCTTTCTTCTCAGCGACACTTACCATTTTATTATAAAGTTCAGATTAAGAGGTCAAATTCATCCCTACAAATTTTGTTAAATTATGAAACTTTCAAGAAATATTACTTACTTAATTGAGAACAATTTACACTGTTTCAACAAAAATGTAAGCAATTTTTGTGCTACAATTAAAAAATACTTTTTTCAAAAATTCGATAAATTCTCTTTAAAGGAAAGTCTGTGGTACCTTCTTTTTTATATTTACTAGAATCGTCAAACGTGCGCTACGCTACGCGTAGGACAAGTGGTCTATATTTTTTCTAATACTATGAATAATAAAATAGTAAATAACATTTCCTGAAATTATCATAATTAGACAAAAATCAGGGATGAATTTGACTTCTTAGTCTCAACTTTCTGGGAAAAATAGGGGATCATTTGCTCGCCAAAATAAAGAAATGTTCTAAAATGTCCCATGAAACCAATGACATTTTGCAAAATACTAAATACCAAACACTGATATAAAATGTAAAAAAATAACAGGTGTTTTTAACCAGAGCTTTATTTTCAAATTCTTTAAATTGGAATCAGAACTTAGAATCCGTTTAAAGTGGATTTCGAGCAGCGACCGCAAGCACTCAAATCAGAAATACGAATAGCTGGTATATAGCTGGATCGAATTTAGCCGGATGTTTAGTGCTTTTAATGCAACAGTACGCAGGGAAAGGGATGATTGGGGGGAAAGGAGAAGGGGCGAGGTCAATCCGCTAATCCAGATTTCCGATCGCGTAAGTCCATTCGCGTATTTACATTAACAGCTTCAATCAGTTTCCTCTCCATTTCCTTCCAGATCCCTATATTCTGTTCTCGCTACTATTATTCCCTCTACACATAGTATTCCCCACTTCAGATTACTTCAATTTCATTTCATTTCCGGTCTGCGAACTTGAAAATCCTCATTTTTTAAGTTTTTTCCATAATTAAGATTAATACAGTACATAGGTAGTATCGCAAATGATAATTTAACTAAAGTCACTCGGACCAGCCGCATCCATTTTTAGTTCAAACGTGGTGGTAGATAAACTGAAAATCTTTAAGGATGTACATTAGTTATTTCAAGTACAAAAATGAGCATTGTTAAAAATGATTTATAAAATCTAGGAAAATATTCCCATTGTTAATTGTAACTAAGAAAAAAGTTTTACTTCTGTTACAACTTCATTTTTTTACGTGCTAAATTAAATCTATTTTCGTCTTAGAAGTTAGATTAGGTCCATTCCTTGCTTTAAAGCTAGACGCTAATTGTTAGCCTATTTCTTGCCTTAAACGGCGACACCTTCGTCTTTGTCTTCAAACAAGTGGAATTTTTCTATTAGTAGACAATCATATCCAATCACTTTAAATGTCATTTAATATTTCATGAAATTGTTTACCAATTCTAAATAGAACAATTTAAAGCATTTCAAATTTTTAAGCTTCAAGACTTTGCAATCCTACTCCTAAAATTGTTTGCTTTCAATCAATAAATTCTTAGCTAAATTGAAGTATAAATTCTTTTCAATTCAATTCAATTAAAAACTGTTTAATTGTCAAGACTTTCATAAAAAAAATGCTTATTTCTAAATCCCTCAATTTGTTATCTCAATTTTCCAAAATCAATTTTTTTAAGTAGTTGTGAGTGTTGAACAAATTCAAATTAAAAACATATAAAATCGCAAAACGTTCAGCTCAAAAATTAAAAAAAGAATAATTTAAAAGTAAACCCTTTATTAATAAATGAATATACAATTTCTAATTCAGTAATTGTAAACATATATTCCGAAAAAAATTCTTTAAATTTGGGCAATTTCAGATTCAAGAATTCAAAAATTCAACTATTTCTAATTAAAGATTAAAAAAAATAAATCATTAGAAATTTAAAAACAATATTTGACTGTATGAAGGATGAAGAATAAACAATTCTCAATGAAGCCTTCCAAATTTAATGATTTCCAATTGAAGCGTTCAAAATTTTCTGGTTACAAATTTAAATAGTACAAAATTGAACAGCTTCAAATCAGAAGCACCAACAGTTAAACAATTTATTCTTATGTGATTAATATATACAAATTTCAGACTTAGCGTGCTAAGTCTTCAATGCTAGATGCTACAATTCCAGTTTTTCCATTCCGTAAGTTTTAATCCTGCAATTAAAATTGAAATGGTTTTGAAACGTATAAATATACAATTTACAAGCTATTATTAATTTTAAACAATTTAAATTAAAATAATTCAGTTTAAAGTGTTAGTAAAGAAAACGACAATTCGAGAGACCATTTTTTAATTAGAAATTTTAGAACTATCTAAAAAGATGGCCCCAATCCGAGTAAAACTGAACCAAGCGTTCCTTAATTTCGGCGAACTATAAAGATGTCCGGAACAAGTCCACGTATTCAAGCGGAAAATTTTTAAACTATACATTTAAAATTCTTCAATTTTTAACGGTGAAAAGAAAAATCATTTTATTTTTAAATCGGAAATTTCATCAATTCAAATTCAACTTGAATGGCATGTCATTTTGAAAGAAAACCGAAAATTTTAAGTGATTCTGGTTTGGAGATTGTCTAATTTTTTGAAATATTATAAGTGATAATTATCTTATTTTATTTTAGAATCAATAAATATGTCCAAAAATTAAAAATTATTAAATTTTAAATAATTGCCTTTTTAATCTTAAATACTTCAGATTCAGAAGAATTACAATTCGAAAGCTTTAATTTCCAGTTTAGTTTTGAATTCTCCAAATAAAAGAATGCTATGTTTCGAAAGCTTACATTTCTTCATTTTAATGAGCAGGAAAAATAAAAACCCGAGGAGTAAAAATCAATTTTTCAATTCATTTCTTCTGCTTCGATATAAGATAAAGAAAAACTACCATAAAAGAGGAAAGAAACTTAAAAAAGGGAAAGTTGGGAGAGAGAGAGCAGTGTATCTTCGCCTCTTCTGGCAGTAATAGATTCCTTTATCGTCCTGAGTCTTCACAGGCAGACTATGTCTGTTATCGGATCTGAAATATCATACAAATGGAAAAAGAGCTGCGGCTGATATCCAGGAACTTTTAAAGTTTACGATTCCCCACTATTCACAAAGCAGTAATTGATTAAATCGGTCTTGTTCTTTGATCGCGATTCGCGGTCAGCAATTCCGGACGGTTACAATTTTAGGAAAGATGAAAAATGATGGAAAAGATTCATCACAACTGGAAATAATTTTCTTTATGCAAAATTGCACTTTAATTAAAAAGAGCATTCTCATAAATATTGGTAAGTGCTAAGATTATTCTGCACTTGAACGCGACCTTTGATATCAATCGATAATTTTTGTATGCGTACTTAAATGCAAATGATTGACGACTTGATCGTTTTCCATTCGTAAAGTAGATAATACCACAGAACCACCGACGATGCAAAATTAATCCTGAGTCAAATGATTGGAGGGTCGAACGAATAAAGAAGAAGTTCTTATCAATGGAATTACATCACTGAAAGTAAAAATAAATAAACGGAAAAGTACTTTTAACTCGCGAATGCACTGTTAATGATGAAGCTTACATTAGTTCAATTTATTTTTCCAACACGTTTCTCAGCATAATTAAATATAATAATTAAAAGTTAATAACTAAAAGTTCAGAATAACAACAGATTTGAATAATCGATATTGGAAAGTGTTTCAAATTGAGTCAAGAGGATGAAATATTAATTCCACCGAACACTGTCATAAGTAATTAAAATACGATTAAGAATTTATTATAGTTGCACATTATGTATCACTTTCCATGCACCGTGTGGTTTTGTAAAATTCAACAAGATTCTATTTATTGACTTTTTTTTAACGCATTAATAAAGATCTCGTAGAGTCAAGAAGTATTTTACAAAGGGTAAATATTATGGGCCACTTGTCGATCAGGAAGAAAACGATAAATTTTTATTCAGCATTATAATCGATATAACAAACTTTCCAAATCCAATATTAATTCGATTAGATTAAGATTCCCTTGACATTCTTTTAAGATTACCTTGACATTCTTCTTGTCGAAATTTTCCTAAGATGCTGTCAAGATTTATATCTAACATTTGATAGTACAACTACTTAACAATAGTTTAACAGCACATGGATTGGATAAATTAATATAAAAATAATGCAAGGTTCTTTTATCAGTGGTTAAAAATGACAAATAAGCTATGTTTAGAATCGTTATCAAGAGAGAATATGTTCCTTTATTAAATGAGAATTGTGTAAATGAAAAAAAGAAGCAAATGAGGATACTTGTTTGAATGAGGTTATCATGAAGTTGGTAAATGGTTTTGATGTTTAATAGAGGTGCTCGAATTCTCGTTTTTGATATTGTCTTGCATATGAGAAAAATGGGCTCGTTTAAATTGCACAATCACCGAATCGTGGTGTGATCATTATCTGAAGCAATCTAATCTATTGCAGTGAACGGATATCACGACTTCTGATTGATAAGGTCTGTCCTCCATCTCCTCGGACTCGATACATGTATGTGTTTCCGATATACATACATATATGTATAGACATATGTGTATATAAATGTATGTATATGTATGTATATATGCATATGCACACACATCAAAAAGAACTACTCGATAAATTGCGTTACGCAATGGAGGCACGCACTGCTCAGGCTTGATAACGAACCTCTTGTAATCCCTTTTCCTCATCTCCCTCAACACTCGTGCCCGTTTGTAGGGCACTTGCGACAATACATTCTAGAGACTTCTACTTTAATAGACTCTTCAATTTCAATCATTGGACTTTTTTCATTGATCAAATCCGGCTATATTTCATTTGAATTTCATGATTGTGTCGGAACATTTGGACAATCTTGGGCGCCACATTCAAAATATAAAACGGATGTGATATCTGTATTTTTCTTTTAAGTATAGACAATAAATTATTAAAATATATCAAGTAATCAACGATTCATTCATCCTGCCCACATTGATGCTCCTATGTTTCCGCTCGCTTTTCGGGTGTTTTTTGTCTCGCGACTTTTCGTATCTTCAACATGAAGGTGATTCCCTTGATGCTCAAGTTATTAATTTACACTTTAGATTAAAATGATTGAATTTTTTAAATCATGATGCATAATTTTAAAATTAAACTTTTTTAACGACTTAGCTTCAAGATTCTAGTATAAAAAAGTTTCAATTTTTAAACGAAGTTTGGAGTTGTTTATCACATTTTTAGTTTAAAAAAATCTATGCTATAACTTTGAATGTCACTTGATACTACATTATATAATGCATATTAACCATATTTATCATCTTTGAAATTTCTATAATTTTAATTCATAATTATAGTTTTGAGCGCAATGTTAAAACAGTTTAATTTCTGAGGCCTTGAAACTAATGTTCTTTTCCTTCAAAAGCAAGAAGGTTTAAAATTGAGGTAAAAAATAAACTTCACTTTTTTAAATTGCGGGTTATTTTCTTATACCAAAAGAAAAACGCAGTTTTTTTGTGTTAATGCCTTAAGGTTAAAAACTTAAAATTTTATTATGTTATTCGTAAAAATAAGCATTCAGTAGGTTTTGCGCGGATACTGTCTTCTACGATTTATAACCTGGAAATATTGTTGATAATGGGAAAATGAACAGAAATTTGTTTTTGTTCTTAGAGGCCACCCTGAAATATTTCAGATTCATATTGAGAATTTGATTTTATTGGCTTAATGATTCAACCATTTTTAAATTAAATCTTCCCGAATAGATATAATAGTTTCAAATTTAAATATTAAGAATGTCAGGAAAATTTCTCTAATAAATGTTTCAAAATTTCACATTAAAAGATTTGATAAGACAGTTTTATGATTATGATTTTGGATTTGAATATTCTAAATTATTTGCTTTCAACTTTAGTCATTTTTTAATATAATAATTTTTTATTTAAATAATCCAAATTTTTTTCTTTTAGTTTTAAACGTACAAAATTGTCTGCTTTTTTAATTCTTTGAAATCGTTGAATATCCAATTGTAAGACTTGAAAGTTGCACTATTTTCAGTTTAAAGGATTTGTAACTGAAAAATTTTGAATGAAATGTCTCCAGAATAAATTCAAACCAACGACAAATTAAAAAAAATATATATCATATTCAAGCCTTAAAAATGATAAAAATTTAGAACTGGGCATTGAAAATTGCTCATAGCGCACAAGCGCTTCCAATCAGCGAATTTTCGCCGATTCAGAATCAGGGAGTTCATAATTGAATAAATTAGTGCAATTCGCAATTTTCCCAAATACACTCTTATAGAATTAATTTAATCAATTGAAATTAAATTGTTTTGACGCAGAATTTGTTGCATTTTTTATTTATGAACCAAAAAATTTAGCTCATTAAATTAAAAAATAGTTATAAAAAGTAACTAGAAACAGGTATGAAAAAGAATAAATAAAAAAATGTACAATCCTTGCCAGATGGATAAATTATATACTTTTTTCATAAATAGTGGAAAAATTATGTATAATATTTCACACTATGTATAATTTTTCCGCGTGGGTGAAAAAAATTATTTTCAAATGAAAAAAGAGTTACTACTTAAAATTTCTTTGAAAATCGAATAACTTTTCAGTTATGGGAGACCATCCCACAATAGATGATTAACCAAACGTGGATAATATTTTAATTCAAAATACTAACGTATTTAAAATAATTCATTTAATTTAATTAGTACTTCAGTCACCATATATTTTAATACATTAAAATTATTATGAATTATTTTAAGTGAAGGTCTTCTGCATGTTCCTGATTCTTTCCTCGACTTATATATGTATGAGAAACATGCAAATTCTCATTGGAAAATTGTTAATTTAAAATAAATAATTTAGCTGCATCTGCCTTTGATACGGTCTACGCAAATGACATTGGATGTATCTGCAGAAATACATAGAGAAATACAATCAAATTCTGCCTTACCGACAAAGTACTTCTTTATTTCTTTTTTTTACATCTTCAATTATTAAAGTTCTTCTTTACAAAGAATTCAAGACATTTAAAGCAGTTGGAATTAATTTCTTAATTTTTATAATTGTTTTGCAGATTTTATATCTATTATGATTTTTATGACAGCATAGGACAGATACGTCTTTCAGAACACAAACTATTGTAAATACGGAAAGACATAGCTATCAATTCGCATTGAAGAAAATAAAAATACCCTTTTTATTTCAAAATCTGATCATTTAGTATATTTTACCCCCAAAAACACTTTGTTGCAAGGGCATATGGTTAAGGGCCGAACTCGAACAGGGTGGAGGGGTGAATCTTAGACAGGTTAATAAAATATGTAGGGGCATTGGATATAGGGGCAGTAGGGTAGTAGGACTAATGGAGGAAGGTGTTACATTGGTAAGGAAGACAGGAGTGAGGCGGGTAGTGAGGGATAAAAGTAGGAGAGTAGTAGATGGTAGAAGGTAGAGCAAAGATGGTTACGGTAATTAGTAAGGTGGAGAGGATTTGAGGGAGGTGATGAGGAGAAGTAGGACTAATAACAATACCTGAACAATAAAGAGGAAGAGAGATTAAACGGCTGGAGAAGGAAAAGGTAAATGAGGGGGAATAGGTGGCTAATGATGATGTGGAGAGGTGAGAGGGGTGGGTTGAAGAGGGGTTCCAGAGTTATAGAGATGAGGTAGTAAAGGTGCAGTTGTCCCTATTATATCTGTAATAAGGATAGTAAGAGTAATTGAGAAAAGATGAGAAGGGTGGAGGTTACAAGGGCGATAGTGAAAGATTCAGTTGAAGGAGGTTGGTAAGAAGGGAGTAGAGTAGAGCTATAGGGGCAAGAGGGGAGTGTGGGTAGCAGAGAAAAAGAGAGAATTTTGGAAGAAAATATAAAAAAAGTATTAGCAAACTAGCCTTTTTTATAAAGAAATATAGATGATTATTCCTTTATCTTTTTAGTTGAATGTTAGGAAGTAGCAAATATTCAAAGAATAGAAAAAATCAGTTCCAAATCGCGGATTAAGTGGATCGTTTCGAATCAGGTGGAAAAAGTTCACGGTCAATTGAAAAAAGTCGCACGTCTGCAATGGTACGTCTTCCTGATTGAAAAAAGCGGAAAAAAGAAGAGGAAGATAACTTTTTTCAAGGAGACCACACTCGTATGCTCTTGTGCGGTAAGTACACCAATACAGAAGAAGCATTATTGAATATATGTACTTGAGTGGGAATGCAGGCGTAACGGGCAGTGAGCGTGTGGGGCCAGGCGTCGCGACGCCGCGAGGGCGTCGAGGGCATCCATCATGCCGTTCGCGTGAATTACCACCCCTTCGACTCAGCCCAAGGGAGCAGTCGGAAGAAGAGAATCAGAAGGATTGGCAAGTGAAATAGTAAAGGGATAAAGAAAAAGAGAGAGAATGAGAATTTCTCTTTCTCTATTTTCCGTCTAAATCCTATACCTCTCACCTCTTTTTTCAAATCCTTGATAATGAAATGATGGGCGGAAAAACCAAACTTGTGATTGATCTACAAACATTTGTAGTCGTAGAGATATTTTCCTAAATTCGAAAGTAAAAGTTCCTGTCATTGACGTATCGAACATTTTCACAAAAGTTAATTATAATATGAGGCTTTCACACAGAACTCAATGAAGGAAAATATTCAAACTTTGGATTTTTTTCCAAGCTTACACAAAACTTCCAAAAGTTGAATAATTTTGGTTACAATTTATCCAAGATAAATTATAATAGTACCAGCAAAAATAGCGCGCTACGGACGTATTACACGTATTTTATTTGTATTGCCTCATTATCAAATTAAAAAAAAAATATATATATATATATGCTTCAATTTAAAGATCTATAAAATATAATTGATAATCATAAATGAAAATAAATATTAAAATAGCTACATCGGCTTTCGTAAAATTTTAATTTAATTTTAATTTTAATAGACTTTCAGTAATCTATAACTTTCATTTGAATATAAGTTTTATCCCAGAAGGAGTAGAAGCAAAGAAAAAAATTACTAAGTTAATGTGAGATTTTGGATTGTAATAAGATGTTCTCAAAATATATTCTGGAATTTTGAGTCTTACTAATGTCTTCCATTACCGAAACTGATACATTTCAAGGATGTTATTTACAACTGAAATTTTTTTCCAAATTGTTCATTTTTTGAATGTTTATAATTCAAAATCATGAAATTTTGAACATATTTTTGAAATAGGTCTATCTTGAAAATTTCCAACTGGAGATCCTTCAATTTTAAATGTACGTAATTTAAAATGATGTAATTTTGAATGTTTATTTAATAGTTCAATTATGAAGATTTAAAATTGAAACTCTTCAATTCAAAAAAATTATAAATAAAAATTCTTAAATGCTGAAGATTTCGAGATCAAAAGTCAAATTTTCAATTCTAAATCTACCAAACTAAAGACATTTCGAAAGTAAATCTTAAAAATTACAACTTTTTTAATTGGAAAACTTAAAACTTGCATAATTTTTAATTATAAATTCAAAAAAATAAAACCGCTTTCATTTTGAAGATGCATAAATACAAACTCTTAAATTTGGACGATTTTAAAGATCAAAAGTCAAGTTTTCAATTGTAAATCTTCCGAATTTAAGAAATTTTTATTGTAAATCATCACAATTACCGAAATTTTTAATTTCAAAGATTTACAATTTAAAGTTCTGCAATTTAGAAGAGTAACAATGGAAAATTGGTGAATTTTAAAAATATAGATTTACATGTTATTCAATTTTTAAGATTTATATTTTAAAGGTACGTAATTTGAAACATTTTTTTAATAGTTCAATTTTGGAGATTTATAATTTAAAATTCTTCAATTTTCAGGATTTGCAATTTCAAATTCTTCAATGATGAAGATTTACAATTGAAACTCCTCAATTCAAAAAAATTATAAATAAAAATTCTTAAATGCTGAATATTTCGAAGATCAAGAGTCAAATTTTCAATTCTAAATCTACCAAATTGAAGACATTTTGAAAGTAAATCTTCAAAATTACAACTTTTTAAATTGGAAAACTTAAAACTTGCATAATTTTTAATTATAAATTCAAAAAAATAAAACCTCTTTCATTCTGAAGATGTATAAATACAAACTCTTTTTGGACGATTTTGAAGATCAAAAGTCAAGTTTTCAATTCTAAATCTTCCGAATTAAAGAAATTTTTATTGTAAATCATCAAAATTACAAAAATTTTCATTTCAAAGATTTACAATTTAAAGTTCTGCAATTTAGAAGAGTAACAATTGAAAATTGGTGAATTTTTAAAATATAGATTTACATGTAACTCAATTTTTAAGATTTATACTTTAAAGGTATGTAATTTGAAACATTTTTTTAATAGTTCAATTTTGAAGATTTTCAATTTAAAATTCTTCAATTTTCACGATTTGCAATTTCAAATTCTTCAATTTTGAAGATTTACAATTGAAACCTCTTTAATTTTAAAGATGTATAAATAACAATTCTTAGATTTGGATGATTTTGAAAATCAAAAGTCAAGTTTTCAAATCTATGTAAATCTTTCAAATTACAGAAGTTTTGAATGTAGATCAAGAGTCAATAGTTTTCAATTTAAAATCTTCCAAATTGATGAAATTTCAAATTTGCAATTTTGAATGATTCTTTTGGAATAATTCAATTTTGCGGATTTAAAATTGAAATTTAGTCAATTTTATAAGTTTGCATTTTCAAATTCTTCAATTATAAACAGTAAAAATGACAGGGTTGATATATTTTCTGGAAACTCTTATAATTCTTAACATTTAACATATTTTTCCGTATATAAAAAAGGAACATGGTGAGAAATTGATATTCCAATTCAAACTAAAGAATTTTCATTCAATCTCAACAACTTCATGTGGAAAAATAATTGTATACGATGTCCAAATGACGTATAAATAAACATAGGAGCTTCAATGTGGATAAAGTGAATGAATGAATTTTAATATCATTATAATATTATACACTCAACTCACGATATAAGACCGGACAATTTCTTTTGGATTGAGACGCTTGAAGCAACCTGATGCAACTAACGCACTGAGAGTGCGGCTCTTGAGCTGTTATTGGCGCTTGACTGAGCACATCCTCTCTTTCGGTCCCGCGGCTCCTCTCGTTACGAAACTGCGGAGGCCATCAGTTCTAGGAATATCGTAAACCGCAGGATCTTATATCGGGAGTTGAGTGCATTTGAAAAATAAAAATTTATACACGAGAATGTCACTTTGAAAACTAACAATAATTCCAACTCTCTAGTTATAAAAAGTAAAAGAATTTTCGCTTATTTTTGAAGGAAGGTCAGTTATGTCGTGAGCATGGACAGTGACTGATAATAAACGCTCTCTTCATATCTGGGGAGAGAGGAGTCGCACGATAAATTCCAGCAATATTTTTCGGAGCGAAACCATTACGCTTCCACGTCCTCGTAACTAGCTCAAATTGGGCACAAATACTCTGCTAATAAATTGCTGACAAAATCTGAAGTATTTGATACTTCTGCTTGGCCTGATTCCGATTTTAGGGATAGATCTTCAAAGAGAGAAATTTTGCCGTTTCGCCGATCGGGCCCCGACCTGGCAGGCCTAAATAAGGCATGAAACGCACGCCCCGATCGGGGACGGATCTGGCTGCCCGGTTATAGTGGGGGCTTAACCTGGGCCTTACCTGACCAGATCGCGCATACATTTTATTCCCTATCCGGGCCATATCGGGAAATTTCTGCCTTCCTTCGATGAAAAACAGTTCGTTCTACATTCAATTCTACAGACAATTCTACATTCCCTAATTTTAGCAAAAGAACGTGCACTATTTTCTCAGTAATAATTTTTTCAACTCCCCTTTAAGTTAAAAGCGACTCATTCTGATAAAGTCGCTATTTAAAATTTTCCTCTATAAAAGTTTTCAATCAACTTTTCAATTTGGAAAGCGAAAATTCAAGTTCTTCTACCTTGAAAGAATCTTTATGAATAATTTGCGGACTTGCAATAAATTTCAAAGTTTCTCAAGAATTTTTCCCAATCACAATTAGATATTTCTAAAACCGAATTAATGATTCCACTTGTAGAGGAGTATCCCTTAGGAACTTTTTGGCATCCTTTTTTTCTCAGAACCCATTAGTGGTTGAACGGGGTGTAAACTAATCGACACGTCAGAAAAATCAGTGTTTTGCTCGGACGCATACAGACATAGTAGATATACTTATTCAGAATTAGAATAGCGGTAGCGCGAATTAATAGCCTCAGAAGCTACTGAGGTGTCCAACCCCTTATGTAGATCTCTGAGGTTTAAGGACTGGCGAAGGGTGGCAATGAAGGGTGAAAACGGTGTTTAAGATTTTTTTCCCTCTCGCCGACCAAGTGGAAAACATCCCTTTAGTGGACTTCGCTTTCCCCAACACCAGCTGCGAACGGAAAGAACGGGAAAAAAGCCGAGATTATTAACTATCCATTCACCATCAATTCGGAAGCTTTCGTGAACAGGTACCCATTGTACCGAAAAAAATTTCACCTCTTTTGGAATGGCACGTGTTCCCCATGTTGTGACACTAAAATTAAGGGAAACCCAGTTTTGATTCACCGAGATTAAAAAATAATTTTAAAATTGTTTTCTGACGGTTAGGATTTTTGAATTCTTCGTTTTGTCAAAAGACGGAATTTCCAAACTGGTTTCAGATTATAAAGTATATATTTTTTAAATTATCCTTTTGGGCTTGATTATATGTGAGGTATTTTTAAAAATAAACATGTTCAAATATTGCAAAATGGGATAATATAAAATTAAAGCATTCGACATAGAGCAAATTCAAACTCAAAAAGTTTATATTTGTACGACTTAAAAATGTATTTTTACAATAGTAAATAATTTCAACAATTTCACGATTTTTCAATTAAATCTCAATTGTCGGACTCTATAAATTGAACAATTTGGAATATAGAAATATTAAAAAGTGTGCAGTATTACATGAAAGAAGTAAACATTGAGTAATTTCAATTTAAAAACGGGTAACATTAATCATCTTACATTTCAATCTATTAAAATAGAAAAAAAACCTGAAATATAAAATTTCTACAATTTTAATTTTGATTATTGAAGAAGTAAAAAAAATTAAAAATATGAATTAAAATTGAAGTATTGTTAATGAAAAATGTCCGAAACTGAAAATTTTTAAATTATAAATTTTTAAATGAATGAAATTAAAATTAGGTTTTGTTGACTCTTCGAAATTAACATTTTGTAAAATTGTCCGAATTCGAACAAAAAATTATCGTATTTCTTGTCGATTTTTATATTTATTTGTTTTTAAAGTTGAAAATTGTTGAATATCAACAAAAAATTTAGTAGAAATATTGCACAATTCTATTACAAAAAACTACAATTTCTAGCTTATAAAATTAAGGTAGCTGTCGTGCCGAAAATCAGGTCTTTGGATAAAAAAGTTTTCTGTGATTTTTAGAATTGAAATGATATTACCAGTCATGTTTTATGAAAGGAAAAACATTCTTTTTATGAAAAAAATTTTAAAGTTAGAAGAAATCATTCTTTTAACAATACTTTTTGTAATTTAATTTTTTCTTACTGTCGCTTCTTACCAATTTTTTAAAAATGGATGAATTTTAATGAATCATAGTCTTTTTTCTGATCAATAATTACCTACAACTTTTATGTTTCCAATTTTGAAATAAGTAAATGATCTTCAAATATAGTTGTTTGGTTTACAGAATGCTTTCGTTAAAAAAAAATTGTTTTAACGATTTCAGCCATAGAATAATTCACTTTTAAAATTGGAAACAGTACAATTTGAGAGAATGTTAACCCTCAATAAATAAGCCATCATTTATTGAAATTCCACCATTGTTCAAGAATTGGTAAGAAGCGATAGTAAGAAAAATTTCAACTACAAAAACCATTCATAAAAAAATGTTTCTTGTAAGTTTTAAAATTTTTTAATTAAAAATAATGTTTTTTACTTGAAACGATATCAACAGTAGGGGAGAGTGGGGTATGGTGGCTCGCTTTGACTTAAATGCCCTATAAATTATGATTGAAATGTGATTTTGATGTGTGTATTTTTTAAGGTGAAACTTA
>JAABKJ010004588.1:0-24158 GCA_011634705.1 Andricus grossulariae
AGCAATCGAAATCTTAAAACACCCTAATAACATCAATAGGGACAATGGATATAATACCAATCCGATTTGGCTTTCCGCCCTCTCGGGTTTTTTGAAAAAGACTTGATTGGTCAATCAAGTTCGAGCAGTACCCACCATGGGGCGCTCTGGCCAATCATAGGCATCGTAGAGAATCTATATAAGAACAACATAATCTAAAAATTCCGTTTCAGGTCAGCCCTGAAGAAGTGAATTGCAATGTTCACATAACGTCAGCAAGTTGCGTAGTTTTGCACACGATTGAAACCCTAAAAAGCTTTAGGTTTTCAATTTAAATTTATCATAATGGATTATCGTGAAAGTATTAAGTCTATTATATAGCATCTGGTAGGCCGTTCACAGAAAGAGTTCAAAAGTTCGCTCATGAACTAGCAATCTTCAGTGATCACCTTGTTTTCGTCAAAAATCCACCCAAGCCCAACGAGGTAGAGACTTTTTGAAGAGAGGTACCGAAGACCCTAAAAAGACTAGAGTTGAAAGAAGATCCTGATAATATCATCTGCTTCAAGGAGTTTTGCGACAACCTCATAACATCTCAGGAAGAATGTCCGTTAATCAGTGCCGAAGAGTTTAACAAAGCACTTAGAGGCACGAAGAACTTTTCCGCTGCAGGACCAGATGGTATCAAGAACTGCTGCTTACAGACCAGCAACTTGATTGAACACACTATATAAGATCTTTACAAATGTCCTGAACAACAGGATTTTTCGAAGAATCAGGCCTGTGTGGCGAGAGATGTACGACCAACGTGGCTCGAAAAAAAGTGTAGCAGGATGTCGAGAGAATCTGCTAATTGACAGGTGTGTCTGTGAAGACGCTGCAGCTGGAGACGATCTTTTGCACACTTTCACGCCCTACTCTTTAGCCCAGGCACCCGTTTTCGGGCACGCGCACTGTCTGCAACTCTCAGTCTAGCGTCCAGCTCAAAATTAGTTGTCTGCTCCAATCTGCTGATTTTTTATGTTTGCGTATGTTTATTTTTGATAAAAAATGGATTTAGAAGAAAAGAAGCGGAATTCCGTAAAAATAAAGTTTCAGTGCAAATATTGCGACAAAAGTTTTGCAACGACGTGTACCCTACAAAGAAACTGCAGGAGGATCAACGCTCCAATAGCTCAATTATTCCAGAGAAAATCATTTACAATTTTCCCAAGAATCTTGAGGAAATTCTTTTGTTTATGTTTTCAGAATTTCTCAAACTTCTAATCTTTTTAAATTATTAAATTTTTTCTGGATTTCTTTTAAATTCTACAAAATTAAAAACATTGACTCAAAGTCTTTCAGATTCTTTTTTTGACAATTTTAGAAATCTTTCGCAATGTTTTGAAATTTTTAAAAATATTCTCTTTAAATTAATTTTTCAAAATGAAGAATCATTTTAATTTTTCTTAGAAACTTGATGATTTTATTTTAATTCCTTGAAACCTTACAAAATTTTAAAAATAACTTCATAAGTTTTAATTTTGTTTGAATCGTTTCAAAACTTCTACATATCTCTTAAACTTACTCAGATTTTTTCTGAAATGATCTAATATGACAACATTGCAGAATTTTGCTTTAAACTCTTTGACACTCTTTTCAAAAATGTTAGAAAATAATTTGAAATAATTTGAAATCTTCTTCAATTTTCTCTTAGAACTCATTTAAAAAATCATTTGGAATTTTTCCATGAATCTTAGGAACACTTTCTTCATTCTCTTGACACCTTGCCAAATTCAGTTTACCTAAAAATTGTTTAAATTCTGAAAAATAAAAATTGTCTTCAAGTCTTTCATATTCTTTTTCCACACATTTTGAAAACTTCAAAGGTTAAAATTATTGTTTCAAAATAAAACCTTAACCATTGAATATTTTCCCAGAAATCTCAAAAAAAGTTGAGCTCCTGAAATCTTTAAAAATTATTAAAAAGCTTCAAATTTTTTGTTCGAATTCTTCCAAATAAGTTTTTGCCCATAATTTGATTTTTCTTATCTGTTTGAAAATGTAAAATATTTTACAAGTTATAGTGGGGTAGCGAAATGTTAAGCAAAGAATTATTTCCTAATACTAAACAATTATTCACAATTTAAATTTTCTTGTTTTCGATCACAATGTTTTCGATATTTTCGATATATTTGGTAACATCGCTTATTTTAAATAGGACACGCAATTAAAAATTTTACGTATTCGGGTCGGAGATCCCCCTCTCCACACGTAACAGACCTCAACGAAACACGAACCCTTCTCCCCCCTTTTTAATGTTATTCAATATGTGAACCATCCCTTTCTTGTATTGTCCCAAACTATTTAAGTACTAAAATGTCCAAACGATTGCGCGTAGAAATTTCAAAATGCATAATTTGATATTTCAACCCCCATAGAGGGCAATTTTTTACGCTTATGAGTAGTCTTCTTTTCGTCATTTAATTATCATAATAAATGTTGAGATTCATAACAGGTGAGGGATAAATAAAATCATATTTCGATGATTTTGACCGCGTTACTTATTATGATTTAATTAAATTTGATCTAAAATGCCTAATTCTGATTCGTCTTTCATACTTTGAGGGTTACATTTGACCTACAGACATTTCAGAGATAATAATGAAACTAACAAAAAGATGCGAAGATGAAAGAAGGTATCGTCTACTTTTGATTTTCAAACTTTATTTTTATATCCTCTCACAAGTCAAGCACAGCGGGACTCCGATACCATGTCGAAAGTCGAAAATCTAACGGACCTCTTTTTCTAACATGTGGCGATAGAAAGAGAGTTTCGTTCGACATTCAACTTCGAAGGAGCATCGGAGTCCCACTGCTCAAGTCAAGCGAGTGAGTTACACGAGCAGACAACTAATTTCGAGCTGAAAGCCGCGCGCGCACACGGGTATTTGGACTTGGACTAAAGAGTAGGGGGTGACGATGTGCAAAAGATCGGCTCGTACTGCAGCTCATCAGCGTGTCCTGTCAATGGCCTTGATTGACCACCGGAAAGCTTTCGAATCAACATCTCATAGACTTATCATATGTCTGTTGGAAAGCTTGAAGGTGTATACACATATAGCGAGATGTATAAAGAGATTGATGCCCCTTTAAAAAACTAGATCTACTAATCTGGAAATTATTGTCGGACAACGAGCAACGTCACCTTCCAGAGGGGCGTCTTTCAGGGCTATGACATGAGCCCTCTGCTCTTTTGCATCACACTTCTGCCTACATCTCTCGCCCTACGAAATTCTCGTGGATACCTCTGCGGCAACACTGATTATCGCGAGCATAAGGTCCTTCATGTATTTTGTATGGATAACCTAAAGATCTACGCTCCTGGTGCAAGCAAACTTCAAACTGCTATAAATATCGTCTAGGATTACACAGGAGAGATTGGGATAGGCTCTTGATTCGATAAATGTGCTAAGATTAATCTGAAGAAAGGAAAGATTATTCGCGTTTCCAAGGACACTGAACTTGTGGATATAAGTGTTATTAGACAACTTAACACTGGAAAGATCTATATATTCAGGACGTAACATAAGTGAAGATGTCTCTACGAAGGAGATACAAGCATCTTCTTCGACAGATTTTGTCTTTAAATCGGTCGGCATTGTACTAGGTATCTGCGACTAACATGCTTACCTTCCCGGTTCTACTCTACTCGTTTGCAGTGATTCAATGGACGAAGAACGAACTTACGGCTCCTGATATCGCCACACGTAAGATAATGCTTATGCATAAGAGCTTGCATATCAATTCGTCCGTTCCGCCATTATACATTTCACGCCGTCTAGGCGGACTTATGTATCTGCAATGTCTTTATAACCGATAGATGCTTCACTTCCAAAAGCCGAAGTAAAGAAAGCTGAGGTTGAAAAATTTCGCCAACATCTACTCGACAAAAAAATGCACGGTAACTTTCACAGAAATGTGGAAAATCGATCCTTGTCGAAGGAGCAAACTTTTGCTTTCCTCAGATCATCAGGACTTAATACAGGTACAAAGAGCTTTATTTTGAATTCCAGGACGGTCTAATTTCCACCTTAGTATATCGCGTCCGCATTTGGGTCAAGAATTTCCCAGCGATAGGTACAGAGCGTGTCATGCACACGCTGAGTACCTAGAACACGTACTATCTGGGTGTTCCACTCAGGCGGGAACGACGTATATCTACAGACATAATGCGGCCCTGAGAGTCCTTTTTATTATCTTTGTCGCTCTTTTCATGTTTGCCGCGAGCTGATCCACGACTCGGTCGGTGGTATAGGTTTCTGCGCCGCCGATATAGTCTCAAGTTTGCACAAGTGTGCATCGCATTGACATAAGTAAGTATACTAAATGCATACAATATGACTTTGGTGTTCTAGCGAGGCCGAGGACTAAATTCTAATTTCGATCCATGTTTGATGGGTTATAGATTACATTTTTTGACAGTGATATTTTGAGAATTATATAAGTCAAGTTTTATGTTTATAACTATCAAGTGTTTAATATAAAGATTCATGTGTCCACTCTCTCTCCTTCTGCTACAATTATTGTTCACAACTACTTAACGGTATTACCGGATTATTCAAATCTGTCAACGCCTAAAGGAATTATGTAAGGTTATGTTCACTTTAGGCTCTTCAGCTCTATTCCTTCGCGATGCGATCATTGTTTCCAGTTTTTTTTTTCAGAATTATCAACAAGTGCGATGGAAAAGTCATTAGATTATCATAATCGTCGAAATATTCGACTTTAAATAATAAGAAATTAAACTACATATTTCAATTTAGAAAAAGTCCAGAACTTCACAATGTCAATAAGTTCAGGTTGGCCACTGACCGTGATAACCAGGAAATATCCTGGAATTTTTTTGGAAAACATTGAATTGTTCAGATTCGTTCTCACTTTTTCAATGCATTTTTCGTCTTGCTTTATGGAAAATGAAACTATTTAGTCACAAAATCATCATTTTTGGTCAAAAATTCAACTACTTTATTGTACATTTGTCTATTTGGACGTAAAGTTCGTCATTTTGGGTTGTAAATTCCACTATTCGGTTGAAAATGCAATGTATTTCAATCTCAAATCTTAGGAATATGGGACCTACATCTATGTTATTTGAAGAAATTTATACCCCTTATTATTTACCTATTTTATTGAAAAATCGCCCCATTTATTATGTTTTGACAGTATTTTGGGTCCTTAAGTCGGAAATCACCTTCACAATAATTTACAGCATATATTTCACTTTGGAGCTCTAAAATATCTATTCTCTTTAAAATTGATCAAATAAAGTAATTAGTATTGAATAATTATTCATATAAGTGCCTAAGTATCAACCAGGCGAAATGTAACTTTTGCCGGGAAAACCGGACAATAAAATAGGGGAATAAATGTCTTCAAATAACATTGATGTAGGTACTATATTCCTAAATTTTAAGTCGACTTAAGTCGCATTTTCACCCAAATGGTCGAATTTTCAACCCAAAAAACAAATTTTCAACAAAATATTTGAGTTTGCAAGCTAATAAGTCGAATTTTTTACGAAACGTTTGAGTGTTCAACACGCAAAATGAAATTGCAACACAACATTTAATTTTGAAACAAGAAAAATGATTTTTTTACCAAATAGTTTATTTACAAAAAACGAATTAACTTTTCACCAGAGATGAATTTTCGATCGAAATTATAAATCTTCAAGCAATAAAAATTAATTTTTAACAAAGGAGTTTTACGTTTAACCAAGGAGTTGAATTTTCAACTGAAAAAAAGATCATTTCACAACGAAAAATGTAACCAAATTGTCTATTGCAATTCAGAAAAAAATTTTCTTTGAAATATTACTTCTACCCTAACAACTACTTGAAGTACTTTCTTTTTCTAAAATTTGGAAGAGCGAAAGTGAAGAGGCAGGTAATAATAAAGATGGAGTTTATGCAGTGCACACCACCTCACTTGCAAGAAGAAGCTGAAAATGATTATTGTATTTATCCTTACGGGGGGCCTTGCCCCCAGAACCTCCTGCGGGGGATCTGCCGTGGACATCGCCGCCTTCCCCCTTCCCCATTAGAGCTTTACCCTCGTTTACAAATGGTAGAAACTTCAACTATTTGGTTGAAAATTAACTTTGTTAATGGTTCTACTCTTTTGATAGAATTCTTTTATCGTACGAGCGAATACGTACTTTCAGAAGAATCTAAGTTGTGATGCGCAGTTTCAGGGAGAAGGGGTAGATTAGGGATACGGATGGCATTACTTAGTTCTCTAGAGGACTAAATTCCAAATTACTTCTATGTGATGTCACCAATCGAGTAGAGACCAACTTAGATTCTTCTGAACGAACGTGTAAGTCGCAAGATCCGGCGCGGGTATTGGGGATAATCTATAGCCTTCTCTAACAGTATTAGGTAACAGCAAGAAAGGTAAATTATAATAAAATTGAATAATGGATAAAATAATGTTTTTCATTCACTTGGTAAAAAAGAGGGAGAAAACGATATCCTTCGCAACCAAGTTTCAGCGTGGCTTCCTGTAGGATGTTTTTTCCAGAAACAAAGATCTTAAAGTTTTAAATTAATATCGAGATTAACTTACCTAACATTTCCGAAGAATATTGACACTTGTGAAGCAAATGAAAATTTTGTTGTTTCAATGTTTTGAATTTGGAATGTTTTTCAGGTCCTATATTTTCTTGTATTATCCTTGGTTGATTTTAGGATTGTAAACCATTCAATTTTGTCGAGACCTCAAATACGGCGAAACGCCATACATAAAAATTGTTTAATCAGACTTCTTATCAATTTAATTTTCCAACGAACACGAATTAAATAAATTACAAGCCCTATATGTTGAAAATGTCGAGTTATTATTTTGCTGATGTTTTGTACTCTCTTTATTTTCGGAACACGCACAACTACCGTGTCAGAGCTGATCGTGCGAGAAGCTCATACACTGTGTCTTTTGATCTGGGTTTTGTTTTTTGTGGAGATTTTTATTAGATTCTTTTGAAATTGAGATTTTGAGGTTTAAAGTGGCTTTGAACAGGCCAGGCGATCAACGAAAGTGATCAACATATAGAGTTTAGCTTATCAGATAAAATGTACGTTTTTATAAGATTTTCAGGAAGCAGTGCCGAAGGCATGTGGTAATTTTCATTATATAACCATCATCAAATTGCAAGATTCTGAATATATGCATGTATGGAAATAAACAATAATTTATAGTGTCAGAAGGAATTATTTGATTGAAGACCTTCCGCCAATTCCTAGGAAATAAACATCGACCTCGTTGATCTTCACAAACGATCTTCTGCCAGGTCTCCTCCACCTGCCGAGACTTCTTCTCGTGCCAGGACGAGGTCTACTCCTGCCAAGCAACCGTTTTCTCTTGCGTATGCATTTACAGACCGATTTACACCTGAAGATCTCAGATCTCTTCGAATTATTCCCAACAATTATCCTAACCGGATATTCGATCTTTGAAGGTGCCACACTCAAAAAATCGCGGTATCTCCATTACGCAATCATAACCCAGTCTCAAAGTTTTTTAGATTAGTTCGTGTGGATCAAAATTCTTCAAACCGTTAATATAATTTTTACAATCTGCCCGTTGCACGGGGACATTCTCTCCATACCTCTGTCAGAGCACGCGCTTTGCGCTCCATCTTTATGCTTCCTCAACGTTTATGCATACACCTTTTAAAATATAGTAACTGCCAAAACACTGACAACTGTATTTTTGTAATTTTTAATTCTCTTTTCAGAGAAATGAGAAATGACACTGAATTTCTTTTTGACCGGGAATCTTCCAAATTCTTAGGAGAAAAATCTGAACCATCACTTGAAATTTCACCAATTTCATAACCAGTGATATAATAAAATTTAAAATAAGTTTGATTTTACCTTATTTTTGATCTTAAGTTCACTTTATTAACTTTTTCCATTATGAAATCATTCATTTTACAATGGGTAACACCGAAATGTTTTATTTACACAATTTGCTATTCAATGAAAAAATTAAAAGGATTTAAAATTTTATATTTTGGATCAAAAACGTTTTGAGTTCATTATCTGTGAGTATAAACTGATTCGTGATTAATAAGCTTCATCTGTAGTTTTGGTATAAAAAATTGAACAAAAATTTGTCTTACAAGACGATTGCGAATTTGTTTAGTGATACAATTGAACAACTTTTTATCACAAACGAAAAACAATTTTTTACTATTCATAAAAATTTGATGGTTCATTCTAAATGAAAAACTTCAAATAAAAAATCCCAAACTGAACAATTCACCACTAAATTCTTTGAAATAGAAAACCATAAATCGTTAAAATTTCATAGTGCTACATTCAAACTTTGAAAGTTACGAACTTAATTGCTCCATTTCGAAAATTTGTTATTTTCATGTGAAAGTCTCTTACTTAAAGTGTCTCAAAATGATATAATTTTAAAAATTTACAAATTGATTGATTCATTCATCAATTTAGAGCGATGAAAATGATAGCGTGGCGTAGATTCATATTTTTCAACAAGAAATTTTTGAACTGTTCAATTTATGAAAATACTCTAACAAGGAAATTTGTAGATTTTTTGAGATAAACAATTGTACTTCTTAACATTTTCGAATCAGATAATCAACATTTTTTTCCAATTGGTAATTCAAAACCATTTAAATGAATTTTGTTCAAAAAGATGTCACTTTTTTCTTGACCTGATAGTTTGTAAAAAACGTGAAATGATCAAATACTCCTTTTTCCAAAGAAAAAGTCCTTGAATAAAACTATTGGCCACCTTTTTTCAGCACTAGAGTACCATTAAAATTCCGCCCTAAAATATAAAAATCTTTATTTTCTATAAAAAGCCACTGTCATAAGCCTCCCCTATATCTGAACATTCGCAGCCATTATTTTTTAGATTACTTGTCTTGATTTGATGTATCATTTAGAAGAATCGTAAAAAATATTGCCTAAATTTATAAGACTTGAATCTCAGTTTTCTTTGAACATGAATTATCTGATTTTCTCAAGGTAAAATGGAAGCGAGGTATTATGTACATGAATAAATTATGTAATACGACATAACAGTTATAGCGTTACTAAGTGCCACAAATAAGTCTTTTGCGATCTTGTCTCAGCAAGGAGGAAATACAATTACCTCAGAATATTATCAGAATATTCATTAGTTGCGCTGTTCTCGAAATTCCACGTTGTTCAGTTTTTCCTGAATTTTGAAATGATGAGGATCCCTTGTACTATGGTGTTCACCTTGGTCATTATTTTTAATTTTATTGGTAAGAATGAAGTGATCTAGTGGCATCTTTTTTCCCGCCTTATTATCATTTTGAAATTTGAAAAGAGAGAACAAGCATGACATAAAAGAAGAAAGGTAATGTTGGAATAAGATTATTTTCACAATGTCAGCAAAATAATTCATGTCACATTGAGTGTTTCAATAATGAAAGTTATATTTTACCATCTGGGTAATAGAATAGTAAAAAAGTCACATGTTCTTTTCACCGAACTCTTTTCGTGAAAATATTGACCAATTTTTTAGTAAACGACGGAACGTGAGGCGCATGAATATTCCCCAATTTTTATTTTCTCTAATACATACATATTACCGAAAAATATCTGACTGTATAACAGTTTTCCCTACAATTTTCATTTTCCTGAATCACTATTTGAACTGATTTTTATTTTTCTGAATTGACATACGCCCTAATTTTTATATTTTTGAATGACCGATTATTATAATTAAGATAAGTTGTGCAAATAATTCTTGTGTTTACATTTTAAAGGAAGCACTTCTAAATACGTAATTCTGGTGGAGGTGAGGCTAATTCAAAGGTTTCACAATACTGCCCTTATCATTGTTTCAATATAGCTCAAAATGTTACGAAATAGCGTTCTTATATTAAACATCTCCATTTGTCACGTGTTAATATCATGAGCAATTATTTGAGTCAAAATATTTAAGATGAAGATAGAAGGGCTCAAACTTATATAATTTCAAATATGAAGCCTTTGAAGATAGACAATCTGCAAATACTGAACACTTGGAATTGTACATTTTTTTGGAATGCTCATCCAAATTTAAAAATATTTTATAATGACCAGGCTTACACTCTTAAAAAAGAGGAGATAACATAATTTATATTAGGCCCCATCAAAACCCCACCATAGATGACTCGATTAAATTGATAAACTTGAGTATCAAAATTTTGAAGGAATATTCGCAATTGGCCTCAACCGACTTAGTTGAAAAAAATAGAATGATCGGATAACGCTTTTATTATTTTCAATTAATGTTTGACATTAAAACTTCATAAATTTTGTTGATTGATTCATTCATCAATTTAGAGCGTTGAAAATGATAGCGTTGCGTAATGTTTTTTGTTGTCTTTGTCTTCTCACAGAAACATCATCAAGTACGTCGCCGAGAACAAGGGACTTTCTGCGACGTGTGGGTTTGCCTGAGAATGATGCAAATCATGAAGGTAGTCTTAGTTTTCAAAAAAACGCCCCCCCCCCCTCCATGGAATAATTATGCACATCTAATATCAATGCCTTTTCACATTCATCAAATCTCAACGTTTTTAGAATAAATGCTAGAGAAAAAAATGGATTTTACGAAATATTATAAAATCTTGAGAAGCAAACTTGTTCATCTCAAAAATATAAGCAAATTTTCTCATGGCAATTCTTTTGATTTTGTGTCCAACTGACGTGAAATTAAATAAAAATACAAATTATTGAAGCTTCTAAAAAATTTTTTTGAATCAGGTAAAATATTTCAATTCTTCAAAACATTCTTAAAACATCTTAGTAAAATTGAATGTTTTCAAAACGCAATTTTGGCTAAGATCGTACGTTTTTGGAATGTCCTGAAAATGTTTTAAAAACATATTTCATATATACGTCTAAGAAATGTAAATAAAATGTCCATACAAAATCACACATGACTTAAAGTATAAATTATATTTTTTTTTTTTAAAGGCACATATGTTATATAAGTAATAACATAAAAACGTTGCACAAAGTATTTGGTTTACATTGTCGGACTTACGCCGCTTTCGCTTACTTTGTATTTTTATGAGACATTGTTTTCATCTGATAATTTAATTTTTTTATTAAATTCTTTTTCGTTATGAATGTTCCATTGCACTAAATTTCAAAATTTAACTGCTTCATTACTGGTTTGAAAATATAACTTTTTGGTTTAAAAAAATTTCAAACAAAAAATCAAACTAAAAAGTAGTCAGACAAAAATTGGACTAACATATCATCGACTGTTGAAAGTATTGAAAATTTAACTATTTGGTTAGAGATTAAATTTTTTTGTTGAAAGCTAATGTTTTTCGCTTGAAAATTCGACATTTTTGACGATTTTTTTTTATTTTCTGAAAACTCTTTTTCGGCTTCTAAATTCGTCTTTTTGATTTGAAAATAGTGTCTTTAGTGCAATTTTTCGAAATTGTAGAAAAACAGTGTCATCGCTTAAACAAGTGTCAAACAGTGTACCTAATTTATTTTCAAAAGTGACCTTTTCGAAATGAAAAAAAAAACAGAGAAAGTGACCTAAAAAAAATCGTATCGAAAATTGTTCAAAATTTTGCACTTTGAATGCGATATTGTCGAAAAGCAGATTTCCAGAGAAGATCTCGTGAATTCAAAACAATACTTTTTAATTCGACGTTCTTTGCAGGATGATTAATTTCTAATCCAAAAAGACACTGAAAGTCAATATATGTGCATTAATAGTGTGACTAGTGTTCTTTTGAATCTGAAAGCGTTCTAAGAAATTCGATAAATAAGGCTTCGAAACAGTTGAAGTTAAATTCAAAAGAATGGAAATAAATTGGAAAAATTTTTAAAGCATTCAAAAATTGCATTGATTTCAATAAGCTTAGAATGACTTTAAAAAATACAAAGAGATTCAAAGAATTGAGAAAAAGAAGAACAATTGATGGTAATTAAAGAAATTCAAGAGAGTTAGTAAAGGAATTCTGTATAATTTATTCGTAATTCAGGGCGAATTTCAAATGAATTCCAATTAATGGCAAAAAATATTTGAAAATCTCTTTAAATCTTTGTAATCCTACGAATTCCCTCACTTCCCGTAAATAAGTTCTTCGAAATTCATCAAGATATTATACAGTTCCGTGGAACTGTATGAAATTTTATAATATTTTTTGAAATCCTGAAAAATATATTGAAAAACCTTGAGAGCTTTTAAAATCCATTTAAATCACTGAAGTCTTATAAAAATCATTCGAATATTTTCAAATATCCGAAAATTTCATAGGACCTATAAAATAGTTTCATATATTCTGACGTGCTAGGAAATTTTTTCAACACCCATGAAAATTTGTTTGAATCCCTTAAGGTCATTTAGATCTTTGGAAATTCCTTAGAAAATTGTTAACATCTTGAAAGTGCATTCAAATTTTTTAAATCTAAGAAAAATGACTAAAATGATTTTGCCATTCTTAAAAGTGATAATAGTGACTTTATTTTCAAAAAGTAGCTAAAACGTGACTTGAGGGAAAAAAGTGACTAAAAGTGACTCTTTGGCAGCCGTGTTTATTCTTGACAGTCACTTAAAGTTTATCTCACAGAAATTCACTCAATTTGTTTGGTTTCTTCATTTATTATTGGTTTCATTAAGACATATATATTATCAGGGTGTCCGCAAAACCTTATTTGCAAAATAACCCTGGCCATTAATATTTATAAAGACCGACACACGATTGTGTACTTAAGAAAATTATAATCCTCTATTTCTATTCGCAAAATTAGGTTCACAGTTCGGCTGCTCACCTGATAGCACCCCTGTTTCTGGATTTGCTTGCAGCAGACGTTCTAATTCTTCTGACAGATCTTCTGCAGAAAAGACTTTTTTTCTTGATAGACTTCCTTCGTCCAGATCTCCTCCACCTACCGAGCCTCCTCTTCGTGCCAGGACGAGGTCTCCTCCTGCCAGGCCACCTTTCACTCTCATGAGTGGATTCAGATACGGATTTACATCTGAAGATCTTAGATCATTTCGACTTATTTCCAATAATAATCCTGCCCGTATATTTGAACTTCGAAGATACACTTTTCCTCCGGATAAACCAATTCACTTAAGAGCAAAACAACAGGTCCTTAAGCCGATGCCTACCGAAGAAAAAATTGTATTATCAATGTCCAATGGTGACGTCTTTGCTATATTGGACTGTGTGAATAGACAAATGATTTTGCGTGGAATATATACAACTGTAACTATGACGGCAGTTCGGGCGAAGATAAACATGGATAACGGCACAGTTGAAGAATTGACCCCAGAAGAAATCGCGGCAACTCCATTAGGCAACCAAAAACCAATCTACAAGTATTTTAGAGTAGAATTTGTGTAAATGAAATTCTTTATACTGTTAATTCAATTTCTAAAAATCTTCCCGATATTTCCGAATTCCTTTTTTGGGGTGACCACTGGACTGGGAACATCGGGAATTTTTTTAAACTAGGAATAACCTCAGAAATGACAGTGAATTTTTTTTATCTTTGTCAACCTGCACTTCCCATGAAATTCCACAAATCTTTAAACCATTATGAACTGTTTTTCAAATAATTGGAATTCCTTAAATTCCACTGACGTCATTGATATTCTGTGAAATCCTATTAAATATCATTAAATACTTCAATTATTAGTTTTATTATTTTACCATTGAGCCAAATCTCTTTCGGGAGAAAAGTTAGACAGCGAGGTGTACGAGGCGGTTTAAGGGAGGTATAGATTTTTAGAACAGTATAGAACTCCCTTATTGCCTTTGTAAGCAGAACGTTCCACAACACTGCTCCGACTCAGGGCGCTAATCGATCTCTTTATCAACCATCCCAGGTGAAGAGCTTAACATAGTCACCATGTAAGGCCCTCCGCGCGGGCCCATTAGTATCCAAAGTCTTTTGTTTCAGGCGTCTTTCAATTCAATGATACTTTTTATCATGAATTGTTCATAAACTATCAGTCAATGCTCTTTCCTGTCCTGGCATACCTCTTTAGCTTCCTTAGCGTCCATACATTTTCTCATGAAAGCTCTCATGTTTTTATGGATTTCCATATCTTTTTCACTTAGGATCTCATTCACACATTTCTACTATTTTTTTCGTAGTCTATCTTTGGGTGTGCTACCTATTACTTCACGTAAATCAGGTTGTCTACCATTTCTTCAAATCAAAAAATTTCTGGTCTTTTTCAAGTTTTCCAGGACAAAAAAAATGTATTTCTCCCGCTACCTTTTTTGATTATTACAATGAACTTTATTAGAGAAATTAGTGTAATTCGCAACTTATATAATTATTTATAAACTATAAATAAACTTCAGTATTACAATACTGATTAGGAACGGAAAGTGTCTTCAACACTTCAATAATAATATTTCGTCATCTAAGTGCGCACTTTCTTTAAATGCATCTTCAATAACTTTCTTTTTTTATAACTTTAAGTTGTTCACAGCTTCAACAGTCGTTTTACGTTCAGCTTTCTTTCTTGCTATGCAATCCCTTTTTTCCTTTTCTTTGCGGGATCTTCTGTATATCGGCCGTGTGCATTGCGTGCAGAAAGAATGAGAGGTTTCGTTATAATGAAATCTTTTTTGTCTACACTAGATTTTACAACAATCATTCTTTGGGAAATAAGCTTCTTTTCTTGTTGGTTTGCGACTAACATCTGTTTATTGACTAATAACCCTCTTTGAAGAGCGGCAATACCATATGAGAGAATTAAAATGCTTTTAAGTAACAAAAATAAATTTTCGTAGCTTACTGGCTTGTGCGCTGAAATTAATCCTGTCGAAAAATGAACCAAACGCCTGCCAGATACACAATGGTAGTTTTTCAACTTTTCTTCACTGCTAGGTGGAGAATGAAGCTGTGTATATTCTTGCTCTACTCCATCAGCTTGTGCTCCTGACATTGAATTTTTATCAACAAATATTTTCAGAGCCGTATCCAAACGTTTCTGAGCAACATTTTTGGAAAGTGACACATCGGGATCTAAAGAAGACACTGCTTTCAGCATTAGATATTTTAATGGAGATCTTTCCACGATTTTTTCAAAACACGTTTGCATTATTGTTTGGCAATCATTTTTGAAGTGGGGATTATCCGCAGAAGAAATTTCTGTAACGTAGCCTAAAGCTCTTCTAGTAGCATGCCCGACATTCACCTTCTTTGCTGGTATTAAATTAGCTTCTAGTTTTAAGTCCAACTTGGTTGGATCTGTTTTTTCTAGAACTTCTTCTTTTACAAATTTCATAAGAATATTCTTGCAGACAGTTAATAGTTCATTGAAGACGAAGGAAATCAAAGGTTCATTTGACTGGAACATCGAAAGAAAAGGTTAGAGATTGCCAGAAAAAGCATAAAAAATGTTAGTTTTGTTTCTAGTAGTTTGTCTTCTAGATTTTCGAGAATCATCTTACAGGTTTTTGTTTTTGGAATTCGTTTTTTTTTCTCCCTATTTCCACGTACAGTCTAACATTTGACAATATCTCAGACGCTCGTGTGGCTACATCAGGATTTTCTTATCAACGTGTTCAACAAAATTTGAGTGGATATTGCAAGGAACCAGATACAGCTGTATAATCAACTCGGCATGCAGATCTGTTTTTGAAATGATTGTACAACGCTTGCAAAAAGGTAATAAGCTACCAGTGTGTATTCTTTATGCCAGTTTCAATTAGTCCATTCGCAACATGCGAATCACAAGAACCTAAATTAAGCAGAAATCGATTTTTTTTTGTTGAGAAATCCAATTTTTTATGATATTTCATAGCAAGAAAGAAAGCTGAACGTAAAAATACTGTTGAAATAAACATTTGTGAGTCATCAAAAAATTTCAAATTTTTATTTGGCCCGTCCATAGAGATCTGAATTATTTATTTTCGTAATTCCTTTGGTAATGCATCCTCAAAAGCTTGCCTCAAATCATTAGCAGTCATGCCACCTAAGAAAGCGGATGTCCAGTATCTGGTCGAAACTTCGTTGACCTTATCCCAACAACGGATTCCGAAATCCATTTTATTTCGCTGACTAACAGAGTTTAGAAATTCGTAAAATCCTACAGCTATCACATCATATTGTTCAAGTATATGTTGTAATTGTTTGAGAAAGTAGGAACCAATTCCATAGACAATTACATACGTTGCTCTATCTTTTGCGAGTTTCATCTTTTGCGCAATTTCACTGTCTTGAAATATAAGTTTAGATATAGAAACATTTGATTCAATGTCGTGGAAAGAGCTGTGGCGCATCACTCCATTCAAGCAACTAAATACCTCTGCTTTTGTTACATCATTAGACGGAAAGAAACTCTTTGTACTACTATCACCTAACTTACAGTGTACACAACAGTTATTACAAGCGGGATTAAGAGCAGAAGACTTTTGAATGATATTCGTAGAACAAGTAGCGACTTGAAGAATACTGTTCGATATGTTTGTTGGTGTTCCTTGTTGATTACTTGATATCTATCGTGTCAAACATCGGAAAATTCAACTTACGAGCAGTCTCTTTTGCCTCGTGTTTCTTTTTCCTTTCATGACTTTCCAGGGCAGACTTCCCCATGTTATCAATGCGAATAGTTATACAACACCAGGTGCGCAGAACAGAAAATTTGTCTGCTGGTACTGTTGTAACCCAAGGGAATACTATTTTATAATCTTCATTATAACTGCACTTTTTGTTACTCTTTGGCATGGCTTTGATATATTTGATATATTTCCAGAAGTTTCAAAATACATTTTAAAAATAATGTTAAATGTATATAAAGAAAAGCCAAGAATATAGGCTTGTCACGTTGAAATATTATAAAAAATGACTGAACATCTTTCAACAGATTTATTTGTTTACTCACTAAAGTTCATCAACAATGTGATAGTACTGGTTGTTAATTATTGCTGCATATTTTTCAATATACCTCCATCTGTTAGAAATTCACAAAACATTAATTTGTAAATCCGTGTTATAGAAATGTATTAGTTATAGAAATTGATTACCAATGATGCACTTAAAAATAATAAATTATGAATATCCTTTAGAGTACTATTGATATTGAAGCGCTTTGATGCAAATTTGAGGGAAAATCAGGGTGTCTACTAATTTTTTCCTACAAAATTCTTGTTTTTTGCGGATTGTAAACATCCAATCGCATTGCGATTCATTATTAGTACGTAGTAGTAGTGATAGTAGTAGTTCTAGTAGTAGTAGTAGTAGATTTTTTGAAACACAGGTACAAAATTCATATAAGTTTCACACAAAAATAAATAAATCAAAACACTTGATAGTGACCAATCTTTCTATGCAAGTGGAGATCCGAGATTAAATTATTAAAACATTAGTAAAACAGTAATACATATATGTAGCACGTAATTTCTAAGAGATATAACTGGTATAAAAGATATGCGCGCGCAATCTTAAAATTTCATGAAGCATTTGTATAAATTTATTACCGGTGTTTGAGTCGTGAGATGACAAGATAGTTAACAACGCATTCCTTGGGTCTTCATTGCCATTAATAAAAAAGTATATTCTGCGAATGTGATTATAAGCCGAACAAATTACAAGAATATGTAAGGAGTCGTCAAACCCCGAGTTTGCAGAATGCACACAGTTCGGAACCAAGGGGAAGTTAAATTTTTGGTTTTTAATGTATATTTTTGGTACATGTTTGTTTAATAGTCTGAACTGAGCAAGAATACGTTTCAAGAACATGGGAAATCGCTCAAGTAAGTAAGAATGCGTTCCAGTTTGCAGTGCAATACTCGGGTAAATTTGAAGACTTCTTGATTGCTCACAGCACCGTAGGTCGCGATTACATAAAAAGAATGTATGATTTCCCCGAAGATCGTTCGCGTCAGTCCCAAGGACGTCGAACAAGGGAGAGTGCCAGGTATTGATCATTCCACAGTCTTCAAAAAAAGTTTTAATTTGTAGATACCAATTATATTCAATATCTGATTGATTTCGCATGGATAAATCTTCAAGTCTCTCAAGACATTGCTTTTGATACCGAGAACTTTCCATGCAATAGATTTTATTTAGCCAAGACAATATCAAACAGAAGACCCGCTGGAACAGGGGCAACTCCCTCACCTCCAATCGAACGGCGTATTTGGGAGTATTGCTGGGAAAAAATAATAATTTTTTTAAAAACGATAGCCGGACTATCTCGATGTAGTTCAGGTGACCAACGCTCCAGATCTGGGATCCATGCAACAGCGTACTCAGACAAAGGCTTTGGTACAATCTATCGTGAGTTGGCCACGAGTCTGCTTTCGTATCATGAATATTTTTTATTGTCGCTCCAACAGTCGTGTTTGCAGAACTTACCAATTTTTTTGCGGCGGCGGTAAATGATACGGAGCTGGTTATCGGGAGGTCCAAATATGTATATTCACTGACAACTTTAATTTTGTCTTCTCCAAATTTGAAACATTTGTATTTCGGTTTCTCTGGAGAATTTTTTTGAAAAATCATGATTTTAGTTTTGGCGACATTCACTGTTAGTCTTTTTTGCGCGCAGTACAATCGTAAGGCTTCTTACTTTTTACTAAGTTCTATTGGAGTATCAGCGACAAGTAAAATATCATCTGCATAATCTAGCGTTTGCATTTCTGTTTTGCTATTGATGGAAAGACCCCTGCATCCTTGGTTCAAGAGAAAATCGCTGAAGTCACTTATAAAAAGTATGAATTGAAGGGAACTCAGAACCTCTCCCTGCATGACGCCTCGAGTGACCTTGACAGAAGATGTAGTATCACTGGCGGCCCTAATGCAGACAGATGCAGATTGATAGAAATTACGGATAATGTTAATCATGTTTGTACGTATGCCCAGCTCATGCAGTCTTTGCCACAGCATTCCGTGACAAACAGAGTCAAACGCACCTTTGAAGTCTATGAAAGCAACATAGACTGAACCATTGGTATAGCTGAGACGAATCTGTATTAGCGAAATAAGGGTAAATATGTCGTCTAGTCTACAATTAGAAGGATCATGTATGTCTCCTTTCTTGAACAGCATGGACATTGTTAGATGACCCCAAGAGCTAGGCATTATTTCAGTAGTCATTATTCGATTGAATAAAATCTCGAGATCATTTAGCCAATTTTCAGGAAGCCTTGTATAAAAACTGTAATTGATGAGATCGGAGCCAGAGGCCTTTCCTTCTTTACATTTTGCTATGCTATTTTTGATTTCTAACGCGGTTATGTGAGAGTCAAGAGTTGGGTTGGAATCGTTTGGAAATTAAGGCACATCCATAATATTAATAGGGTACATTTTCTTGAGATGTAGAAACCAGGTTTCTATATTTATGTTATTCCAATAAGGAGTTTTCCGCCGAAAACTGTTGATAATGCTCCAAAAATCGGAAGAGCTACGAGCATCTGCTCGTGATTTGGTTAACACGACCGTTTTTTTATGAACATCTCTTTGGTTACTTATCTTGGTATGCTAATTGGTGAATTATTCTTAGATATTTTTCAGAAGATACCCAAGATTTCACAAAGAGTTCAAAAATATTTCAAAGATTTTACAAAATAAATCTCGGATATAATTGAAAAGATTTCATGAGATTTCGCAGCAAAAATGTCAAAGATTTCAGAAAGATTCCAAATATTTCTAAATTTCACGTAGATTTGAACGATTCCAATGACCTCATAAAGATTTCAGAAAGACTTCAAAGATTCCAAAATTTCACAAAGATTTCAAAGATTACAAAAGGTTTCAAAATGTTTCAATTATTTCAGAGAGATTTCAAAGATTTTCAAGATTTAGAAAGTTTTGAGAACTACACAGAGGTTCAAAAAGACTGTAAATTATTTCACAAAGATTTCAGAAGATTTGAAAAAGTTCGCCTCAAAAGTTTTTACAAATTTTTAGAAGATTTCCAAGACTACGCAAAAATTTCACAAAGATTTCACTTTTCTTTTAAATTTCAGACGCTTCATAAGATTACGCAAAGATTTCGAAGATTTAAAAGAAATTCAAAAAGATTGTAAAAGGTTGTGAATCATTCCAGAAAAATGCACAAAAAATGTAGCGATTTCGAAAAAATGTGAATCATTTCATGAAGATTCATAAAGGTTTCAATGATTTCATGAAGATTCTAAATCATTCCAGAGACATTTCAAAAAATTCCAAAGATTTTAAAAGTTTGTAAATCATTTTAAACCGTTTCCAAAAATATTTCAGAAGATTCTGAAACATTTTATAAAAAATATCACTAATCTATGTCCTAATTTTAAAAACATAACTTGTCATAATTCCTACAAATTTTGTGGCGCAAAATTTTCAATTTGCGGATACATTTGAAGCGCATTCGAAACCATATCGTTAGGTATGAAAATTCAGTGCGGGAATCTGTATTATCTTCGGAGAATTTTTTAATTCATAGCTTTTACATTACCGAAAATCCGTATTACACGTACAAAATATATGAAACCCACTAATTTCGAGTTTTTTGCGTACAATACATAAGAAATTACGTTTGGGAAACAATATAAATTACCTCAAGCAAAATGCGTACTCATTCCTGTATCGATATTTTGTGCAAATGTATATATTGAACAAATTAAAAACATTCTCAAAAAATCAATAAACAAGCCAAATTTTTTTTTTAATTTCACAAAAAAAATAATAAATATAAAACAAAAAATTTAACTAATGCAAAAAATATATTTAAACAAAAAATTTTGAAACAATGACTAGATTTCAAATTGAAAACATATATTGACAAATAAAAACTCCTGGTCTCTGTGTTCTTCAGATTTATATAAATAAGAACTTGGTTTCAAAAATACAAATAATTGAAAAAGTTAAAATATAGCTGAATGAAAAATTTTCCGAAATAAAAAAATGTAACTACAGCAAGGACATTTTATTCTTCTGTCCCTTATACAACTTTTTCGTAAACGTCCCCGGTGTGATTACATTTTTGCAATTCGAAAAATTTTTGCTAGGGAATTTATCTATTTATTTTTTCATAGTTAATTATTTTGAATGTTTTTTTTTTTAATTCACATCTTTAATGGTATCGTCAAAATTCGGGAGCTCGCAGCTTCATTATTTACAATTTTATTCAATTTGTTACAAATCATTTAGTCGTCTTTTAACTTTTTTAATTAGGAGTATTGTCAAAAATATGTTTTTATTTATATGATTCTAAAGAACAGCAAATCAGGCAGTATTTCAACAAAAAAATTATTTTATAGTTTTTTAACATATTCAGGTTTTAGTTATTTTTTTAACATAATCAGTTCCTTATTATTTTATCAATTATTTATTCTCTAAGTGATTTTTAAAACATTAGATAAAAACTATGAAAGTATTGGATAAATGGCGATAGCAGCTTTAATGAATGTAATGGAAGTATAAAATTGTATTATCAATCAAAACCTAAGAATTTACACGATAACAAATGTCAAATTTTCCGTCAAAAGCTCAAAATACATAATATTTTGTGAATATCACGTCAAACGAGATGCGTAGAAATATATGACAGTTTTAGATTCAACCACATTTTTTCTCTTGAAACTGATTCTTATCAAATGTCAATATCTCAGAAGGACATCATTAACGCTCGCAATCTAAGAGATAACGTATGCATTATACTTTATATAAGCTAATAACGCACTAGAAAAATCATTAGTAATATTGTTGATAAAAGTCTGCATTAAGACTTTAATCAGTTTTTCCTCAAATTAGGAAAGATGAGGATTGTCTATACACTGGTGTTATCCTTGGCGGTTATCCTGAATACACTTGGTGAATATAATCATATAATATATCCATAATTTCGTATAGTTTTTTTTTAAGTTTTATACAAATGATAATTTTTACGATTTAATCAGCACGAAGCAACTTTGCACAAGCTCAACTATGCGCGACAAAATTTAGACATGCACAGATGGTACACTTCTAACTTTGCACGTCATATGTAAAATACTACACTCAAAAAAATGTCTGGTTAAATCAACCAGTACACAGTACATATGGGTAGTTAATAATAAATAATAATAGATTTTTCATGTCACATGCATGATTTCAGCCCTTTTCTCACCGTAAAAACTGTGAGGAAATTTCGTTTGCAGATAATAGAATTTTGCAGTTATTTATGGAAAGTTACCATATGTAACTGATCCAGTTACCGTAAATTACCGTAAGTTTACGAAAATTACGAAAAATTGCACAATCTTCCATAAATTCATGGACATTTTTAGAAATGAACTTTGGATAATTTATGGTAAGTTACCACATTTACATATCTGTAAAATTACCATGAATGACTGGAAATTTCCATAAATTTTCGGGAATTTATGAAAATGTTTAAAAATGAATTTTGGGTAATTTATGGTAAGTTACCATATTTACCGGTGAAATTACCATGAATGACCAAAAATTTGCATAAATTTGCGTATATTCTTGGAAATGTTTAAGAATAAATTTTGGTTAATGTATGGTATGTTATCATATTTACCTGTAAAATGACCATAAATGGCCGAAATTTTTGATAAATTTCTGGAAATCTATGGAAATTTTTGGAAATGAATGTTGGGTAATTTATATTAAGTTACCATATTTAACGGTAAAATTACCATAAATGACCGAAAATTTTCATAAATTTTCGGAAATTCATGGAAATTTAAACAAATGAATCCTAGGTAATTCATGGTAAGTTACCATATTTACCTGTAAAATTATCATAAATTACCGAAAATTTCCACAAATTTATAGACACTTTTTAATTGAATTTTGGGCAATTTATAGTAAGTTACCACAAATCACTTCTAAAATTACCGAAAATTCAATAAAAAAATTTCCAGCATTTTTTTTATTGAATTTTTGATAATTTGGAATAAGGTAACATAAATTTCATTCTTCTTTATTTAAAATCTTATATGGACTGAAATCATTAATGTGATAATATTAGAATACAGTCCTACATACAATTCCTTTAACCCTCGTTTTTAAAAGAAGGCTTTTCATTGACATTGTATTCGTATTTTGAGAAATGAATTTTCGATTTATCTTTAGTTATAAGTATCAGTCACAGTTCATTTAAAGTTTCAAATTTTTTTTATGAAAGCTTTTTAAATCTCAGAAAGATTCGTATGTTTGAATTTTTCATAATAAATTGTCTTAATTTTTGTATTTGACAACAAATTTAACTTTTTTTTAACTTTTCAGAAATACCACGTTTTTTTAAGATTTTGAGATTTATCAAAAAAGGTTTCCTATCTATACTAGAAATATTTATAAATAATTTTCGGTGACTGGGAATAATTTAAAGAAGTTGTCGATTACGTTATAAAGAAATGAATGAACAAAAGTTGTTTGCGGAATTCAAATCCAAAGTTTCGGGACGAAATGTGAGAGAAATAAATGTTTCATTACTATTCATTGAACATAAATTCTATTCGGAAATTGTTAAAACAATTTTTATAGATAACTTTACAGTTTGGATATTTTTCAACAAATAGGCTTAATTTTTTACCGCATGAACTAAAAGTGTTTTTCCGGTGACCCTTTGATATGATAATTTGCAAATTTACAAGAATTATACATTACATATTCGGAGAATTTTTTGTTTTTTTCAGATTTTGTCTATTTTGTAACGAATAGGCTTGGCTTGTTTTTAATTTTAAAATTATTTTTTCACCAATACTCTGGACTATATTAAAATGAACATTTTCAATCCTGAAAAATCACTTTTGTTAATTGATTTGTTTATAACGTGATACACAATCATTACACCTTTGATTACACATTTGATCAATCTGAGAAACATGCATAAAATAATACTTCTAAAAAGTTGAAAGAAACTGTCAACTTTGTTGTTAAATAAAAAGAAAACTTTAATTTTAGTTACTTTGAAGTTACTTTGTGTTTTTTTTAATTATTTCCTATAAAGAGACTGTGTTTCGTTTGAAATCAAAATATTTTTTGGTTGAAATAATATCAACTATTATGTTTTTCGTTGAAAATTCATCCGATTTCAGATTTGAATCTTTACTTTTTGAAGTCTTATTAATTGGGAAGAATTTATAATTCTAACAATTTTCAACAAGGAAAATATTTAGATTGGAAATGTTACCTATTATTAAAAAAATAATCCTTCCC
>JAABKJ010004589.1:0-24157 GCA_011634705.1 Andricus grossulariae
TCAAAAGTTTCGAGAACCTGAAACTTTCGAGCAGCTCGAAACTTTCGAGTAGCTCGAAAGTATTCGAGTACTCGAAAATTTCGAGTTCTTGAAGACATCCGAGAACTCAAAAGTTTCGAGTTCTCGAAGACATTCTTGTGCTCGGAAAGTTTCGAGCTTTCTGGAACGCTCGATCTCGACTCGACTCGGCTCGAACCGAATAGAGCTCAGCTCGACTCGACTCGAAAGCTAACAAGCTCGAATCGACTCGTTCGAACTTCGAGTTTCGAGTTTTTTGCACACCCCTACCGGAAAGGATGAAAATATTTTATTAAAATAATTGATTCTTAAATTATATTGGAACAATTTTTTTAAAATAAATTATTAGAATTAAATTAAGATTCTTACTCTCGGACCGCTCATATTTTGCAATTGAGAATATGTAATCAGAGAAGAACTGAAAAGGGGGGATAGTTTCACCGTCCTCACGGAATATAACAACAGCTACTATCACTTTGTCAACTTGTTGAAGAAATAGGCGGTCCGAGAGTAAGGATTGGTATGCAACTTATCGGAAAATAAATTATTCACAGTATTTTCGCTATTCTAAGACAGTTTTGAAGGTGTGTCAGAAATAGAATCATCCTCAATCTCCTCTACATTTGTACTCATTTTTCTATAATTTTTTTTCTCAGATACGATTTAGAATTTCGCATTCACCTATCGTTGACGAAATAAACTAAGATTATGGTAATACGTTATAGCTTTCCAGTTCTACAGTGCCGTGAGATTCTTTAGATGGACAATTCGAAATGTATATCCAAACTGCCTTGTAAAGTCTTTTTACGGCATCACTTCACGGAACACAAAGAGACTTCAAAAGAAGCAGCTTTTTCATGCCTCCGCCGAAAAAAATATTTTCCCCCCTTTCCGGAAAAATATTTATTTGCGTCCTACTCTGGCAACCTGGAGTCTCCTTTAGGCTCTACTCAAAGGAATATCTTTGCCTTGATTCCCCCAACCGCGCTTTAAGTGATGTTATTTGGATTCACGTTTCCAAATGACGTGTATTTAGCGTACATCTACGAATTTAATACGTTTTTCACACATCGTTCAAACGCCCTTAACAAGCCTAAATTAATCACGCCCATACTCCTTAGCTCTGAGTTCTAGTTTAGGAGATACTTGCGATTTTCTAAGTCAGAGTCGAAAGGTTTATTTTTTTATTTGAGTAGGGGACGCTAATAAGACCTGTACTGAATCTGTTGGCGCTATACTTATGTCCCGAAGGCAATCGGAAGTGGGTATATTTCATATTCGAAGAAAAAATGTAATACGCACGCTTATGGCACTCGACAACTTTAGATATTTCTCTAAAAGCGTTACTTCGAAGTTCCCTTGGTGGCAAAAATCTTCTGCAATTCGTCTGCAAATAATTTTCATCTTTTTCTGCAATCACTTTGCAATTGCTCTACAAAATGTCTCTGATTGAGTTCTTGAATTGCAAATTTTCTCGTAGATATTCAGAGAAACTTTGCATTAATCTGCTTCGAAAAGTAATATGTATTTTTATTCATTTTGCCGAAAAATTCTTCGAATTGCCTTAGAGATCCACAGAAAACGTGTACACTCTCGGCCCCTTCTTCGCTAATTCTCTATCCGCAAATTACTGCAAAAAAGAATATTGTCGATAGTGCTCCTACCCGCCCCAAAGCCCGCCTGCGTCTCCAGCAATATTCCTTTTCCCTCGACATCCTTCTGCAGCATCTTTGCCAACACCATCGCGTATACTTTGTACGCCTTGAGCCTCTCCCTAAACTCTTGTGTACTAAACAGCCACGCTCCGGTCTCTATTCCGTCCAGCCCTGCTGCCTTTACCCTTCTTAAATTTATTATCTGTTTCGCTATTTCTTCGTCATTCATCTCCTCCCCCTCTGCCTCCCTCATTTTTTTACTCCTATAATCTCTCTTCCGTTAATCTGAGCCGTGAAGCGATTCTTGAAAAAACTCCCTCCACTCCCCACACCCAATCTTCTTGCTTATCCCTACTCTATACTCCCTAAACCTATTTAATATCTTTCACACGTTCCCTTTTGTCTTAACACTTTCCAACTCCTTTTCGAGATCTTTCTCATTTTCCTGTTCTTTTTTCTTACCCATCAATCTAAACCCCTTCCTTGTTTCCACGTACTCCTCTCTTTTCTCAGTTCCTTCTTTCCACTTCTTGTACTTCCTCTTCACCTTGCTTCAAATCTTTTTACACTTCCTATCCCACCGTGGCTTCACCATTCCTTTTTTCTTTATGAATACCTTCTTTTGCACATAGTCTGACATTTTCTCCCTAAAATCCTCCCATATCTCTTACACCGACTCCTCTTCAAAGCGTGTGTTCCCTAACTGCTCCTGATACTTCTCTATCGCCTTTCTCGTCCAGCTCCCCCTCTCTTCCGTCGACACTTCTTCCCCACCTTGCCTTTCGCCTTATTCCTGACTTCATAGTCTATCATCGATACTCCTACCTTGCTTTGTGTATTCTCCCTTTTCGTCCCCTGTCGCCATACTGCACTGGCACTACTCTTGCTGACCACCTCCCGCATTCTGCTCTTCCGTCGGTAATTGGGACCTCTCCATGCAGTACCTTCTGTAACCGACAGATGTCTCTCAAGACTATTGCTGCCTACCGCCCCACATTTTTCCCTTATCCCACTTTATTCCACCCCTCACAACCCTTACAGATACTCCTTTCTCTCCCTTCACATCCTCCAGCACTACGAGAACCACTCTCGTGACGGGAGTGAATTGATAAAAATGACTAAACGACGGAACAGAAGTCTGTGTCTCTCTGTCTTACGCACTATCTATATCTTCTCTCTGTGATCGCGTCTCATATTGAACTAAGAATATTACCCTAAAATATTTTCATAAGACTAAAAATACATATATTAGTAGCAAGCCGTTGTATAAAGAATAAAATAGGAATAAAGATAGGAAGCCGAACGTGTGAAGATGCTTAATAAGCATCCCCGAACTTGCGAAAACTTAAGCAGACAAGACTTATTTAATTTAGGCAAACCTAGAATTGGGAAGAAAAATAAGGCAAATAATACGGGAAAATTTTTCTATAATCGTAATACGAGGAAATGTATAAAAATCGCAATAGTATCTTTGGAAAAATAAAAAAGTTAATAATCCGAAAAAGTTACAAAGTAATCTCAAAAGGTTAACAAAATGTACGAAATCAATTAAAAAAATCAATTCATTAATTTTAAAAATAAAGCTATTATATTGAGTAATATTTCGGATAACTTAGGAAAAATAGAAGAACAAAGTAATTGTTCTCTGGAGATTTGCGAAGATATTCTTAAGCTTAACGAGAGCCAACGAACCAAATTGGACAAAGTTTCAGAAAATAAACTTCAAATATATCAGGGGGAAAAAAAATACAGCAACTCATTTAACAAAACACAAAATAGACGTACTAAGCCACGATACCATTAAATAGCCATATTATCACGTGAGACCTGATTGATCTATTTCGTCCAGCCCTATAGTAATAATCAAAAAACCAGGTAAAGATTATTCATTCTGTATAGATTTTAGAAAGTTTAATAATATCACAAAATATACCTTCTATCCAATTTCACTCATGACCGAAATACTGAACATTTTATGAACGGCAAAATTCATATCAAAAATCAATTTGAAAATAGATTATTTACAAGTATAGTTAAAAGAAAATTTATAACCAATTTATAAGGATGCCATTTGGTTTAAACAATGATCCAACTACTTTGCAGAGACTGATGGATAAAATTGTCACTCAGAGTTGAAGCCAAACGTTTTCTTTCATTTAGCCCAAACAGTGGTAGTAATTTGAAATTTTGACTATCAGTTTGAATATTTAAACACTGTTTTAGACCAAATAAATTAGGTAAATTTAACGACCAGCCCAGACAAACCTGAGAAGTTAAATATTTGAGTTTCAAAGTTAACGAAAAAAGATTCTGAGTAGAGGACGGAAAAATACAACCAATCTTAGAATTATCTCAGCCTGAAAACTTCAAACTGTTGAAAAAAGATAAAACACGGGATTAGAAATTAGAACAAGATTCGATCTTACAAAAAATTAAAGATCTCTTCACGTCAGCATCTATTTTGACTTGCCCAGATTTTACCCAAACCCTTCCACCTCGAGGTTGACGCTATTAACACGTTAGGAACCGTGCTTAATCAAGTCATAGACGAGGTAAATTATGTAATCGCGTAAGCAAGTAAAGGCTTGATCGGTGTCGAATCTCAGTACTCGGCGTCAGAAAGAGATTTTCTAGCCGCGGTTTGGGCCATTAAAAAATGTATACCTTATTTAGAGGGTGACAGTTTCAAAGTAATAACGGATCACTCAGCGTTAAAGTGACTCCATAACTTAAAAAACCCACTAGCCAATGAGCCAGATGAATATTAGAGTTACTGGAATATGACTACGAAGTTATATACCTTAAAGGTAGTTCAAATTTTATCCCTAATACTATCTCCAGGTCAGGAGAACCAGCAAAAACAATACCGCTTACATTAGTTTGTATTATAGAAAACCCGAAATCGTACATAAACGATAAAACCAAAGACTGCTACTAAACTAAAATGAGACAAGTTAGGAAGTCACCGGAAGAATACGAAAGACGGAGAATCAGAGGTTCGCAACTCTATTTTTACAGAACTGACCCATTGTAGTCTACTTTATTGCCAGACTCAAACCCTTAAAAATTAGTAGTACCCAAAAAACTTAGAACCCAAGTTTCACGGGAAAACCACGACGAAATTCAGGCGGGACATTTAGGCTTCGAGAAAACTTTCGTGAAAATATCCGACCATTATTTCTGGCCAGGGGTATAATCGGACGTTATCAATTACGTAAAAAAGTGTCAGACTTTTTAAAGAGTAAATCCAAGTAATCAAACTAAGATAGAATTCATGGGGAAAAGGGTTAAAGAAGATCCATGAACCATTGTAACATCCAATATCATTGGTCTGCTCCACAGTTATAATAATTAAAAAAATCAATACATTTTAGTGTTTGTAGAACTACTTACTAAATGGGTCGAAATAATCTTAATTAAGAAAGATAACGGGATCACAATAAATTTAACCAATTAAACGAACTTCCTTGTGAATAAAGTTCAATTGGGATTCAATGAGTCGCCTCGTTCGAATAGATCATTATGTGGTAGCATTTCTTCTGTTTGATCTGATCACAGATTTTGAATCTTTTTGAATTCAAAAATTGGCAGCATGGCATATTTAGTCTTTGGGTGACACCCCGCGGCATTATGTCATATATTTTACAGCAGACAAACCGTAAATTTATAAATTAGGAATTTTTCATTACGATAAATTTGTGTTAGGGAGGGAATGATCAATTCGAACGAGATGTAAGTAAGTAAGTTCGTTCAATCGGTTAATTAAATTTCGTCGCCTCGATCTTCCAGATCAGAATGTAGATGCTTAAGGCTAGATTGCGATTTTCTAGAAAAGGAATTTTATTCATATGTATAACTTTCATTCGAACACTTATTATTTTCAGTCTTATTTAATAACACTGCCTTAGCGAACGCAGTTTTATCGGTTATTGGCTTTTCATAAAAACGAGCAAATACTATGGTCTTTTCGGTCCATCCCGCAGTATGACGAATAATATAAAAATTTATTCCTTTTTAGTCAGCTGCAGATGTAGAAGCATGTCGCGTACTATGAGCTTTGAAAATAGTCTTGTCGACTCCGCTTTTGTTTAACACGTTCCTTGTCCGTCGTAATAATGTTTGAATTGTAGCGGCTTTGCACGGTTTCTCATTTATAATAAACAATTCTTTAATAGATCCTCTTAGTTTCGCTGTTACAGAAATATATTTTTGCAATGTAGATGCTACACAAAGTTCTTGCTGCTCGAAAACAAACGGAATAACTGAGCGCGGCTGAGACTTTTTTACTTTAGAAGTTTTCAAACTACCAGAAATTTTTGTTTAAATTACCTCATTCGAAATAATAATGCTTTCTAGCAGAATTTTCGATAACGTTTATATACGTTGTGATGTAACTAAGGCGAGTATCATCACCAATTTTTATGTTATTTGTTGAAGTGATAACTGACTTTTTGGACAACTTTTTTTAAAATAATCAAGAACTACTTGGGTGTCCCAAATTTCAATCATACTTTGGCTTTTGTGGCTTTACAACTGAAACCCCTTCAAAAAATCGCCTCATTAAGGGATTATGATCAAGTTCTAACGAAGAAATTGAAGAAATATCCGATCTGTAAGAATCAATAGTTCAATAGCAGCCTATTTTGTTAAAAATTGTCATTAAAAAAGGCATAAAATTTGAGATCTTTGCACTGAATGCTGACAAGTGATTTTTTGTACAATAGTTCCACCATGTGCGCAAGGGGTTGTTGTACTGTTTTATTGTAGAATCAGATAATGAAGCTCACATCATTTTTATCCCTGATTTCGGTATGCCTTTGCGCCGAACTACTTCGCCGATAATTTTCCTGCTACCAGGGTAAGATTTCTGACTAGTGGATGTGCTTTCCTAAAAGGAGGTGTGAGTAAATCAATTTTTGTAGGAAGATACAATGGCTCTTCTAATAATAGATCTACAGGGTGTCCCACCACCTGCACAATCTTTTGCAATATGCGATAGTGCACAAAAAAAAAGGTCTCTAGCAAAAAGTTATGCTAAGCTCAGTTTGTGTACAAAAAATTATCAAAGTTGGGCCTAATCAACTAATCAGGAGCGAGCTTTAGCTACCACTTGTACGTGTCTCAACCGTCAAGAAAATGTGTACTTTTTGACGACACACTTCAGCTCCCGTATTAGGTAATACCCCGTCGAGTTGTCGCTCTTCCATTGTTTACTGCAAAACGCAAAGTTCAAAGCTCCAAAACTTTTTGAATTTTGAATTTGTCTCTCGGACGTTTATTAACAAGGTCAAACTATAAAAAAAACCTATCTCTTAACATTTCTGTGACAGAACTTGTAACATTAAGTAACAACAACCTGAAAATTCGCGAAAACCAGCAAACTCAATTTCTAGAAAATTTGTAAGTAATTTGTAATAAGATAAAATCTTTTCCAACAAAATAGTTTCGTTTTTTGAATTCTTTTAGAATTTCTGTTAGCCAACTCTTGACAAATCTAACAAAAAATCTCAATATACGCGAACCCAGAAAACTTTCTTTTTTGAAGATTTGTTACTGAAATTTTGATGACAAAACTTATTTTACAACAACAGAAGTCACCTTTATCGAATCCTCTCAGAAATATCTGTTACATAACTTGTAATAAAACTAACAAAAAATCTCCAAATTTACGAAACATAGAAAACTTTTAAGCAAGCCCAACATAAAATAAATGAGTTAGTTAGTAGTTAGTTAGTTAGTAAAAAGTTACTCCTTTCTGTTCCTTTTAGAATTTCTGCTAAATAACTTGCAACAAAAGCAAGAAAAAGACTACAAATTCGAGAAACTCATGAAAATTTCTTTATTGAAAATTTGCTAACAAGATTAAAATAACATAACACCTTTTATAACAGCAAAAGTCCCACTTTTCGATACCTCGCAGAGTTTCTGTTTTATAACTTGTAACAAAACGAACAAAAAAAGGCAACACTATCGTAACCTAGGAACATTTATTTAAGTAAAATTCGCTACTAAGCTTTAAATATTTAAAAAAACACACACATTTTCTAACAACAAGAATTACCTTTTTCGATTTCTCCCAGAATTTCTGTTACATAACTTGTAACAAAAATAATAAAAAAACTGAACATATACGGAACCTAGCCAAATTTCTTTCTTTAAAATTCGTTAGCAAGATTACCAAACACACGCGAAACGTTACAAAAAATCTCTACCTTTGCGAAACCCACCAAACTATCTTTCTTGAAAATTTGTTGCCCAAATTGAAAAAATGACATTTACTCAGTCCGTAAGTCACCTTTTCCGATTCCTATCAGAATTATTGTTTTCTACCTTGTCAAAAATACTAACACAAAACATTTTCTAACAAAACAAAAGTTACCCTTTTCGATTTCTCTCAGAATTTCTGTTACATAACTTGTAACAAAAATTAAGAAAAAAATTGAACATTTACGAAACCCAGAAAAATTTCTTCCTGGAAAATTCATTAACAAGATTGAAATAACAAAACACATTTTCTGACAACAAAAGTCACCCTTTTCGATTCCTCTCACAATAACTGTTACAGAACTTTCAACCAAGGTTACAAAAAATATTTACCTTTGTGAGACCTAGCAAACTTTCTTTCTTCAAAATTTGTTACATAAATTTAAAAAACATGAGATGAACTACCAATGAAAGTCACCCTTTTCGATTTATGCCAGAATTTTTGTTTCGTAATTTATAAAAAGCTGCCAAGAAAATGAAAATTCATTACGAAACCTTGGCAACTTTCTTTTTGCCACATTTGTTCCCAAAATATAAAGAACAGAATACAATTTCTAAGAACAAAAGACAGTCTTTTCGATTCTTCTCAGAACTTCTGTCACATAACTTGTAACCAAATGATCAAAAATAAAATAAAATAAAACTTCAAGCAACTCATCAAAATTCCTTTTTTTTTAAATATGTTAGAAAGGTTTAAATAATAAAAAAATAATAAATATTTTCTAACAAAAAATTGACCCTTTTCGAATCCTCTTCAAATTTCTGTTACAGAACTTATAACAAATTGGAAATCTGTGAGCAAGCCAAGATAACTCATTAACCAACAAAAGAGTCACTTTTTTTAGTTTCTTTCATAATTTCTGTTATATAACCTGTAAATAAAGTAAAAAATAAATCAAATGCGAGAAACCTAATAAAATTTCATTCCTAAAAATTTGTCAGCAACATTAAAATAACACAACATCTTTTCTTACAACAAAAGTCACACTTTTATATTCTTCTATGAACTTTTGTTACATACATTTTAACAAAAGTAACAAAAAAACTAAAAATTCGAGAAACTCAAAACAATTTCTTTATTGATAATTTGTTCGCAAGCCTAACATAAGATAAAAAAAACCGTTAACAACAAAAAATTTACTCTTATGGGTTCCTTTCAGAATTTCTGTTACATAACTTGTAACAAAAATAACAAAAGACTAAAACTAGGAGAAATCCAGCAAACATTTTTTCTTGAAACTTTGTTGGCAAGATTTAAAAAACAAAACATATTTTCCAACAAAAAGTTACCCTTTTCGTTTCATCTTAGATTTTCTGTGTTCTAATTTGTATCTTCTTGTATCACTTGTGTCTTGCGCAATGGTGTTTTGTATAATTGCTGAGGTATGGAAAAATCTTTTTCTTCCCTGAATTTTGTAAATGTTTATGGTTTTCTCACACAATCTTTTTTCAGGCAGATTTCTGAGAGGAACCGAAAAGAGTGACTTTTTTGTTACAAAATGTGTTTTGTTATTTCGATCTTGGAAACAAATTTTCCGAAAAGAAATTTGTCCAGGTTTCGTAAAAGTTCAGTTTGTTGAGTAACTTTGGTTGTTAGAAAAGATACTGTTATTTTATTCTTACCAACATTTGCCAATAATTTGCTAAGATGTTTCGTTATAACAGATTTTCAAAAAAGAATGTTTTCTGGGTGTCGCGAGTGTTGAGATTTCTTGTTACTTTTGTTACATGTTATGTAACAGACATTCTTAGAGGACTCGAAAAGAGTGACTTTTGTGGCTAGAAAAGATGTTGTGTTATTTTAATTTTGCGAATAAATTTTCAAGATTGATATTTTCCTTGGTTTCTTGAATTCTTTTTTTTTTTACTACTTTTGTTACAAGTTATGTAACAGAAATTTTGAGAGAAGCCATAAAGGGTGACATTTGTGCTTAGAAAACATGTTGTGTTATTTTTATTTTGTGAACACATTTTCAAGATTGATATTTTCATGGGTATCTCGAATTTTTTGTTAATTTTTTTATTACTTTTGTTACAAGTTATGTACCAAAAATTCTGAGAGAAGTCAAAAAGGGTGACTCTTATGGTTAGAAAACATGTTGTGTTATTTCGATTTTGCGAACAAATTTTCAAGATGGATATTTTCCTGTTTTTTTTTTTTATTTTTTGTTACTTTTACTACAAGTTATGTATCAGAAATTATGAGCGGAAATGAAAAGGGTGAGTTTTGTGGTGAGAAAAGGTGTTGTGTTATTTTAAACTTTGCCAGATTTTTTTTGTTAATTTTTTTACAAGTTATGTAACAGAAATTATTGGAGAAATCGAAATGGGTGACTTTTCTTGTTAGAAAATGTCTTTTGTTTCTTAAATGTTGGTAACAAATTTTAAATAAAGAATATTTTCTGGGTTTCACGAGTGACGAATTTTTTTCTTAGTTTTTTTACAAGGTATGTAACAGACATTCTGAAAGGAATCGAAGGGGGCGATTTTTGTTTTTAGAGAAGATGTACAAGGCGTCGCTAAAGCTCGCTCCTTATTGGTTGATTAGGCTTAACTTTAAAGCTTTTTTGTGCCTGAACTAAGCTTCGCACAACTTTTTACTAGGGGACTTTTTTATTTAATTCTTTTTCTATATTATCGCATATTACAAGGGGTTTTACATGTGGCGGGGCACCCTGTATAAATAAGAGGTACCAAGTCTGCGCCGGCCATAAGGGTACCACTAATACTTCATCAAGGCTTGTATCAATAATTTTTATAAAAAAGCGCAACTTCAAAGAAAATGGAAGGAATGTATATACTCGTAAGTAAGCCGATTTCCACTATATGGTAAATATGTCAGTTGCATAGGATTCCAAATCTTTAAACCATAAATCAAATTTGTTACATTTTCCATTCAAGTTTGTTGCGAATAAGTCTACCTCGAATGTTCCAAATCTTTTTTGAATAGAGTCAAATGCATAGTGGTTTAACTCCTACTCTGTTTCTGATGGAAGAATATGGGAGTCATTAGCTGCAATCTCATTTCCTTTTGATTTTATATACGACGCAATGATCTACAAATTATTCAGTGGGCACAATGTTTGACGACGTCTTTACGACATCCTTTCGAGATCTTCACGGTGACTTTAAGACATCCTATGTCCATGTCGTTAAGATGTCTTTACGATGTCGAAAAGACATCGTCAGATCGTACGACGTCTTTACGATATCGTAAATACATCTTAACGACATGGACATAGAATGTCGTAAAGTCGTCATAAAGATGTCGTAACGATGTCTTAAAGACTTCGCAAAATTTTTCACCCACTGGGTACTTCTCTTACACCACTTTAAGAGTTTTGAAAGCTGCTTTCAGTTCTAATAAATTTATATATTCTTTTCGATCCTTTTCGTTTCACCAGCCGTAAGGTTTTTGATCATTGTAACATACGCCTCCAATCGGTTGGAGACGCATCTGAAAATATTTTCATTTGGAAAAGTGAATCATAAACAGTTTTATTTACGGAAGTAATATTTTTAATCCACCAATCTGATTCGATTTGTACTTGAGGCGTTATTTGCGTTTTTGGATCAAAAATCCCATCATTCTTTTGTAAAGCTACATATTTTTGTCTTTCCATTACCTTTGTGTAATGCCACCCATATTTTACATCTGGGCAAGCTGAAACTACAATGCCCATACATTTTTTAAGCTCTCGAATTTGACATGTTTCTTTTGATGAAAATTCTTTTGTTATATTCAGAAGTTTTTCTCCTTTTTCTTTAGGCAGTTCAACAATAAATTTGTTACTGTTAACATTGAAACCTAAGAATTTACAATATTCTCCAAGATATTCACCATTTGTGAATACAAATGGTGCTGTACAGAGGCCAAATAGCATGCAGTTAAATTCATAAAGTTTATCATCAAATTTGAACCATGAATGTTGCCTATAATCCTTTTCAATGGGAATCAAAAAATAGGCATCATCCTTTAAGTCTATTGAAGCCAGATAGCACATTGGTGTCAAAAGACTAATAACAGTTTTTTGGTCCTCCATTTTAAAATGTTCGATATAAATGAAGGAATTTAAATTTTTCAATTTGAAATTAATCTTTTTGGAACGTTTAGTTTGTCCACTAAAGAATATGATGAGAGGAATTGGTTTTTTGAACTTTTCCATTCTGTTATTGCACATTTTAAAATAAGATCATCTATTGAAATTAGTTGTTATATTCTAAGCTTGCTAATTTTGAAGTGCTAGGTTCAACGCTTTGAACCACTTTTTAAATGAAGGAAATCTTATAACCTTGTACATATGCAAGTACCATGCTGTCATTCGTCAGCTCTTTCCAAACATTTATAAAAGGACTTAAGCTATCAGCTGTCTTACCTACATTTACTAACGGTGAGAATTCTGACGATGACTCAGGTAGGTTCTGTATTTCGGCCAGGGCTGGTCAACCTTGGAGTTCCAGTGACCTTCTCTGGAAGGGTCTGGTTATAAGTCTTCTGTGGTCTCGAGTAGGGCTTCGCTGGAATTAATCTCTGATTTGGCATTTCCGTTTTGGAACTTTCCGGTGTTGATTTTACTATATCCCTTCTTGGGTTTTCAACATACTTTCAAGTATTTAAGCGATCATGAAGTCTATCTCAAAATAGGGGATTTCCAATGAGAATTAAGGTCTACTGTGACATCTCTTACAATTCTATTCACATTTGATTTGATGAATGACCGTCTTTTCATTGAAATATTAGAATATATATCCGACAGAATTCTTGCTGCATCGCTCAAAGGATTAAGAAAACTTGGGTTACTTTCTACCCCATCGTTAAATGTGGTCGATAATGCCATTCCGATAGCGTAAATTGCAGTACCAAATGTATTTTAGGCCGTTGTTTGGTAACAATTTTTTTAATATCAATATCTGCATAGTAGACTTGATTATCAAATTAAAATTTGGAGGTTTAAGAGCTGAAAAAATTCCAGGTATTGGATACCTATTTAATAGTTCCTTTATATGCTCAGCGGTCTACCACTTTTTTTAAATCGAAGTCCACATTTCGATAAAAATATTATGAACAATTCCCTCAGGATTTTTGTGTTTAAATAAATCGTCTTCAAGAATTTTCAAAGTATCGCTCCTTAACTGAAGGTTGCCAGGTTTATCATAGGGGTCAGAATTCTCAGCGCCCTCTTGTGAGTCTGAATGCCTATCCTGAAAGCTTTTTGACGAACTTCTGTGCGAATAATCTGAGGATTCATCCTAATAATGTTTGGAATTTATTTTTGATCATAACCGCCTTTATCATTACATTCCGAGAACAATCTTCCGATGACGAGATTCGTTTGCATCTTTTGGCGCGTTTGCATATTTGTCCATCGTACCTCTACGATAGCGATCAGACTTGTATTTATCTGAATGCAGACTTTTGCTCGCTGTGCCTTGATGGTAGCGATCGTATGAGTTTTCATATTGATAATTATGCGACGGTTCATACAGCTGCTCGATAAAAATTTGTAATTCATAGATTTGTCAATGCGGATCACTTTTGATCTTAGATGAATTAATTTGAGAAAGTGATTCGACCTTCGGATGAACTGTTAAGGTCACATATAACATAGGTCAAACCACATGTGAACGTAAAATATCCCGCTCTTCCATGATCCGCAGTCAAAAATGCGTTTCCATTTGATAAACAAAAGTTGACCATGGAATGACCTTGATTCTGACCTGATGGGATCAGGTCATTTTTTGGGATTGGCAATGTTTAGCTTATTGAAATTAATAGATTTTATATCAAATGTGAGAGAAATGAATGTTTAATTACAATTAATTAAGAATAGATGTTTTTTGGTATTTGTTTGAACAATTTTTATAAACAAATTCACTGTTTGGCTACTTTTCTATAAATAGGCTCAATTTTTGTTTGCGCAATCAACTAAGGATGTCTTTTCGATAACTCTTCGCTATGATATTTTGCAAATTGACAAAAATTATTCATTATTTAAACAAAATTTTTATAAACAAATTATCAGGTTGGTGATTTTTCAATGAATAGGTTCAATTTTAGTTCACGGAATCAACTAGGGATGTCTTTTCGATGACTCTTTGCTATGATACTTTTCAAACTGACAACAATTATTCATTTTTTAAACAATTTTCATTAAAAAATTCACAGTTACAATGAATGGGCTCAATTTTTTATACGGAATCAACTCAGAATGTCTTTCCGATGACTCTTTGCTATGATACTTTGCAAATTTACAACAATTAGTAATTATTTAAACAATTGTTATAAGCAAATGCATTTTGTGTCCATTTTTTGCCGATTGATAACTTGGACAGTTTCTTAATCCAATAAACTCACGTAGTATTCAAAGGCAGTGCTTTAGCTTCTGGAAGCAGTGATCTCTCTATTTAGAGAAACTGATATCTCAAGCTTCCCAAATAAAGATCAGCAGAACACAACTAAAAGTGCAACAAGTCTTCGTGCATCTTGATTGGAGATGATTTTCTTGTATTATTTTCTCGACTTCTTTTCTGGTCACGAAGACTTGTTGCACTTCTTGTTGTATTCTGCTGATCTCTCTTTGGGAAGCTTGAGATATCATTTCTCCCAAATTGAGAGATCACTGCTTCCAGAAGCTGAAGCACTGCTTTTGAATACTACGTGAGTTCATTGGATTGAGAAACAATCGAAGTTGTCAATCAGCAAAAAATGGAGACACAATAATTGTTGTCAATTTGAAAAGTATCGTAGCAACGAATCATCGGAATGAGGGATAGTTGATTCCGTAAACAAAAATTCAGCCTGTTTGAAAAATTGCCAAACTGCGAATTTGTTTATAACAATTGTTTAAATAATGAATAATTGTTTCCAATTTGAAAAGTACCATAGTAAAGAGTCATCAGAAAAAAATATCTAGTTGATTTCGTAAATAAAAATTGATAATATTCATTGAAAAGTCGCCAAACTGTGAATTTGTTTATAAACATTGCTTAAACAATTACCAAAAAGCATCTATTCTTAATTAGTGGTAATGGAACATTCATTTCTCTTACATTTTTTACAAAATCTATTAATTTCAATAAGCTAAACATTGCCAATCCTAAAAAATGACTTTTCTTTATTAAATTGTTTATAACACAATAACAATTTTTTTTATTCTCTCTAACTGGAAATTATTCCCATACAGTTGTAACATTGTTTTAAGATCTTTTATGATCAATCTGAATGTCTCAAAAGAAATGGCACTTGGGAAAATTTAAACAAATTTCAACTCTGTTGTTAAATAACCAATTTTTAAACAATTAAAAAAATCCAATCATACAAATCTTTTCAAAATTTAAAAAGCATTTATGTGAAAAATATGTTAAAATCGGATGAATGGTATAGGCTAAAAATGGATTTGCCCACGGGTACTTTGTTTGCCCCACTGTGTGGCGCGGGAGGTCCACAAGTAGGTATAAGAGTTATGTGTGGATTACCCATCAAATCATAATATATTCAAAGTTATCATTTACGTGTATTTTGTTATTATAATTTATAATTACTAGAGGGGAAAAAATTTGTTTGGTGATGCCGTTCAAGACGAGAAATTGCAAGGCAGAGGTCAAGAAAAGTAAATCATGATAACTCGAGGTCTCGGATTAAGGTACTAGGGAATTTCATTTATTGGTAGGCGTTTGTACATCTGGTAGCGAAACTCAAACCTCCAAGACATGCCTCCATTACGAGGCCTTGACTTTCGAGGCCTCGACATTTTCTAGCCAGATCCAAGAAAAGACATTCAAGGCGGAAGGTGTGTCGTAATTTAATTAGAAACAACTTTTTCTTTTTTGTTTCTCGAAAGACTGTGTCACTCACAAAAGATTTAAGCCTTAATATAATTCTCAGTTACTTGTAATCCTCTGTTCCGATTTCAGTACATCAACAATATTTTAGGTTAGTTTTATTTATTTTTTTAACTGAATTAATGTTATGGATGTTATCTGCATATATCATATGCCTCATTTGCAGGAAATTACCGATGAATATTACCCTAAAATATTCCCACGATTTGACCCTCGTTGTTCGTTAAAATACGATGTTCTTCGTATGGTTGTATTTTGCGAAAATTTGAACCATTGTTTCTTGACATAACATTAACATTTGCGGGAAAAGTGTAAGGTTATACAACTCCAGGCAGCCCGTAACCTATAGAAGTCCTGGCGAGAGTAAGAGGTCTTGCAGGAGAATGAGATCTGCCAGAAGAATAAGGTCTGTCAGAAGAATGAGATCTGTCCGGAGAAACAGGTCTGTCCAGGGAATGAGGTCTGTCCGGAGTAAAAGGTTCGCCATAAAATGATTCATAGTTTTTTTAATTATGTTTTTTGACCCTTACGTCCAAGCAATTTTTTAAGGATGTTCTAATTATGTATTTATTTTTTGCAAAATGGGTAAAGTATGACGAGCCATTCAGAATTTGCTCCAAAAAAGTAATATAAATTCTCAAAGGTAACTGTCAACTGAAATAGCTACAAAACTTAGTTTTTTCTTAACTTGGAAAATAAAATATATGCTCATGAAACAATTTTTTGGACGCAATAAATAGGATAGGAAATTGGGAAAGAGGACGCGAAAAGTGGAATAAAGATTACTTAACCTTTTTACATACGAAATGTCCCAAATGCTTTTGCATCTTGTACAAGGTTCTCATATCAGGCCTCGTATGTTACAGTTTCTATACGAAACGTAACGTTGGTCACGATTTACTCCATTACCATTTTCATACAAAATGTCACAATTTTCCTTGACAGTGAAGTAAATAATGATGAAAGGGTGTTAATAACAATTATAAAAAGTACGAATATTTCTAAATTAATTATTATTCAAGGTTCTACACGAAACCTTGTTTGTGACGATTTCCATACGAAACGTTTCAATTTGATTTCACGGTAAAGCCTGGCAAAGCAAATAATAAATAAATTATATAATTACGAGTGTGCGAAGCAAAAATATTTCGAAACATTTTACTATACAAGGTTCCATTTACGAGACTTTTTGCGTGTGACGAACGAAATGGCCAACAAATACCATCGGTAGCTTGAAGGTCATCAAAATAATAATTGCATATTAAAATAAGTGAAGAGTAAACAAATTTTACAATTCGTAACCACCAGAGTCAAAGAAATACAATTTTTCAGGGTGCAGATCTTTTTTTCTTCCTGAGTGAAAAGGGAGGGGGACGAAATAAAACACAAATTTTCTGTCAGTAGTAATTACCGGTTCCGGGTATAGCAGTTCATAACCCCTCCCACCGATATAGATTATGAAATACTCTATACCCTTCATACATATTGCACCTCAACTTGCCATTTTTTATGATTCGATAATTCTTCGTTTTTTGTTTTTTCAAGTTGACTGGATAAAACTTTTTATTTGAATTAAATTTTTTAATTTGTGTACGCGAAAAATTCTTCGCATTTATGATTTCATGTAGTAAACTTGTTTCTAAGATGCATTTGTTAGAAATGACCTCTGAAAAATATTTTACATTAGAACATCATCATCCGTCATATTCAAGAAAACTGTTATTTATTTTATTTATTCACTTTGAAAAATTGAAATTCTAATTGTTCTAAATTTGACTTTATATGAAAAGAGACAAGCAAAGCAGTAAATATTTAAATCTTTTACACACAAAAAATAGGTTGATAGGTAGGTAGGTAGGTAGGCTCGTTTTTAGCCGGCATCGACCGCCTGAGCTTGCACCCGATCGGAATCGACAACGAGATCATTCCTCACTAGGGGTATGTTGTTCTTATGACAACCTTCCATGTCTGGTTCCATGACTGGGACTCTTCGTTCTTTGTCTGTCTGACGTGGGAGGCCCTGCCAGTAGCTAAGCTACAGCATGTATAGCCGCCAAAGTAATTCAAGGAGAGATCTAGCCCTACCGCGAATACAACGCTGATCTGATAAATTTTTATCTTTTAAAGTTATCCAATCACTGTATTTTGTTTAGTTTATAAGCTTGAATTTTTTACTTCTACCCAGAAAACAAAAATACATGGACTTGCATTTGTAAGGGGTTTGAATTCTTCTGAATTGGATATATGTGGCTGGAATTTCATATTGTCGCTGATAGGTTTCGAAAAAAATGTTCCTCATTATAATGAGTAAAATTGTTTTTTGTTGATAGGCTTAGACTATATGCATTCCGCAAATTGCCACAAATGCCTTTGCATACTCTAGAAGTGTTGACAATTCCGTATGTTCTTACCAAATTAAATCCTGCTTTGCCTTCTTAATCCTGCTTTTCGAAAATCTGTAACCAACCTAGACTGTATGTGATTATTTTGTATGGATTATTATGTGTTATTATTTTTATCTTCTACTATAGCTAGCTCATATTGTACAAATCTAGCCGCTTATTTCTAAAGAAAAGTTTGTAGATGCACGTGTTAGGACTTTCTTATTATAAACCACATAGAATTTCATCTGTTTGCAATTTCGTTTTATAACTTTAGGTCGGTATTCGCCAGATAAGGAATCCTGAGTTGTCCATCAGAATCGTTATATTATCTTTCTGCAATACACGCGCCAGAACTTGCGACTATACGTTCGTTCAGAAGAATTTAAGTTGGTCCTTACTCGATTGGTGACGCCACAGCGAAGTAATGAGGCATTAAGTCCTCCAGAGAACTAAGTAATTCCATGCGCATCCCCAATCTACCCTTTCTCCCTGAAACTGCGCATCGCAACGTAGATTCTTCTGAACAACCGTGGTTGCTCGTTCTGCCGCGGTGATTGGGAAAAGCATCGAGTGCAACAAGCATGATACGTCGATTACCAACTCGCATGCTTTGCCACGCTCGCTACGCATGCGTAGCAAACTTCATGCTCGTTGGTAATCGACGCTGTATCCCGCTTGTTGTACAATCTACTATTAATACACTTTTTCTTTCCCAAAGTACATATCCACAGTAGAGTCATAAAACATCTGCAAGTACACTCCAAGTCCTATATAATAACAGTTTCGGGGGTAGCTTCGCACTAGCCCTTTTACTAAATCGGTACCCTCAAAACGTAAGCAGTCAGGACCCCCTGAACTGTTTCCAATCGAAATGCATAATATTGAGCAATATACTCGACTGGGAACTCGCGCACTGCGGCCCCTCCGAGGCGAGAGTCGCAGTCGTCTCTTGCCCTACCCGCTAAGAAACTGCGTGGGCCAGCAGTTCTAGGAATTACAAAATCAGACATAACGGGTTTAGACAAAGAAGCAATTGTCACGAGAGCTGACCTGATGGTTGACCTGAGCTTTGTGAATTTCCCAACAGCCGCAGCCTAGTCATCGTTGCAAGGCAACAGGGTGGGAGTTACTGATGCATATCGAGTGAACGACACGATAAATAGCTGATCCGAATAATCTACTCAGTCCATCTGCGCGAACTTCTCGTCCCGAAAATGCGACAATGCACTTTTCTAAAAAAAGTCAGGAATCATCAGAACAAAATCAGGACTTCTGGCCATTTCTGACCACTTTTGTTACGTTTCTCGACGAAAATTGGCAGAAAAAGTTATAATTCGTGAAAAATGTTAAGAAATTGTCGGGACTTGGATTTAAAGAATAATCCCTTTATTTGGGTTCCAATTATAGAATGCCATAACACCTAATCCCTTGTACACTTCCCAGGTTATTTATATTATATATTTATATTTATTTAAACATATTCTCTCTTCACTTACGTTTAATTATTAATACTTATATGGACACTAAGTGACTCTGAACGTGAATCTGAAAATATTATCCGTTTTGACATATCTCTTTCTCTTTACGAGATAGATTATATTTACCCTAATTTCAAACTTTTCATGAATGTATATTCAATACTGAGAAAAAATTTATTTTTTATTTTTAATGGTTTTCGGATGGCCTACCTATGATCCTAGCCGATGAACTACGTGAGAGGCTGTGAATTAACATATCTTCAGGAATACTCAGGTTTGTCAGGAATGGTCAGGATGTTCAGAAATCGTCAGAACTTCTGAGAATTTGTGACGATTTCTGACCTTTTTTTTAGTAGGGCACATAAAAATAATTCTTACTGATGAACAGCCTCTCAAAGTGCCTTTTTGGGGATGATCGAGGTTGAGGCTTCTCAAATCAGTTGATTTCAAAAGTTACTTTCGTCAAGTAGTTCTTCATCCCGACTGTATTCTATTTCTGCAGATCAGAGTTCAACTGATTTCTGGATTTGGGTCAATGGTTCCACCCAATGTCAAGCTTGCGGGAAGGTCCACAATGAGATTCATAAACGTCAAGGTTCGAATTTATAAGTCATACGCACGTTGTTGCCAATTAATCGACTAGTTTTGCCGCTTCGGAGCTTTAGTTTTCCAGCTGTGGCTGTTGATATCACCGTGCTTATGGCGTGAAATATGCATATTATACGTTCAAACGTCGAATTTTACGAATGTCAGTGTGAAAGCTCTCTGATGTAGATTTGGCCCCTGCCAGGGAACTAGTACCGTCTGTTTTCAGTAAAGTTCTCGGGGATGCAGGAATCGAGATCATGGCCGAATTTTTACTTTTGTATTCCTAGCCCAGATCATCGACTCCGGTATCTATAAGAGTTCAAGTTTGATTGTAAATCAGAATCAATCGGTTTTGATCAAAATAGCAATAATAATTGTGCAACTCCAAGCATAATCTTTAGATGTCTGTGGACTAACATTCACAGTTTGGGAAGTTTTATTTTATTGAAATAAACCTTATTATATCAGAATATTTGCCTTCATTTGTTAGGTCTTTAGCCTTATCAGAATAATATAGAGTGTGGGCATCTCCCTAATATTGACATGGAATCTTGACATGGAAAACAAGATGAAACACTGGAGTCACCACTAGACCGACAGATTTTCGTCTTGGGGATTCTTCCAAATTTTTCATGATAATTCGAGAAACAGTAAATATGTCATTAGGTTCTTGGTTTAATTTTAAAGAGAAGATTTTAAACCCAAAATTTAGCGAAGTTTCAATTTTTCCCATTTATTTCATTAAAGCATACATAAAGTGGAAGTTGAGAGTCGAAAATTGGCCTGTACAATCAGTGAATTATTATTATTATTATATTATACCATTAAGCCACATCCCTTCCGAGGTAAGCATGACTCACTCAATGAGGAAGGGAATAATGGGGGAGGGGGATATATTATTAGATTTATCTAGAATTCCCGTGCTGTTTATTTAAATAACACGTTCGTTCCGCAACTCTACTTCGACCCAGGTCGCTCATTCACTCAGCCGGCACTTATCATGATGCATTTCTTATAAACTATTTGACGCCAAACCTTTCTGTCCTGGCATACTACTCTAGCTTCCTTCACGTCCAGGAATTTTCTCATGCAAGCTCTTGTGGTTGTATGGCTTCTTATGTCTCTTCAAATTAGGGTCTCATTCACACATTCTAACCATTCTTTCCTCAGTCTGAATCTGGATACGCTGACATTCACTTTACCTAGGTACACTTGTTTCGTCAGTCGTTCATCTTTCATTCTCTCAACATGCCCAAACCATCTCGACAAATTTCTTTCATTCCTGTCAAATAGTGTCTCCACTTCGTCCATTACCGTTTTACTGCACATCATGCGCAGGTATTCCATGTCAACCGGGTTGATTATACTCTTATCCTTTTCTTGGTATGTCCAGGTCTCGTAAACGTACAGCAAAGTGGCCGTAAATATAGAATTATGTATCGTCATTTCAGCTCTACGTGATATATTCTTATTCTGACAATAGATCACGATCTACCGGTAACTTTATTACCCTCATTTATACGCCTATCTATCTTTCCGTCATTAGAGAATGGACTACCTAGATATATCTACTTATCAACTTGTTCTATTCTTTCATCGTTTAGGATAGTATTGCATACCGTCTTCTTACTCTTTCCTTCAAATGCCACAATTTTTGTTTTATTTACGTTAGTTTTGAAGCCCATGTTCTTCATACTTGTATTTATTTTGCTCAACATTTTTTGCCAGTCTTCGATTGACTTTGCCATAACAACCTTAATATCTGCAAACGCTGACCCATGCACCCTCACTGTATCGAGATTCACACCTTCTTCGTCGAGAACGGCCACGAAAACATAGCGTATCCTTGCCTAACACCTTGCATAATATCGAATCAGTCAGTCAGTTTCTCATTTACCCTTACTCTTGTTTTCCTACCTGCATATATTGTTTTTATTGCTTGTAGGAGCCATCTGTTGACCCCCTACTCTTTCAGCACTTCCCAAAGTTTACTTCTATCCACCTTGCAAAACGCTTTTTCTGGGTCAACAAATGCACAGAGAAATTTTTCATTTACTCTCAAGCTTTTTTCTGTGACCTGCCTCAAGCGAAATATATGATCCGTACATGATCTTGCCGGTATAAATCCACTTTGGACTTCTCATACCTCTTCTTCTGTTATTTTCATTACCCTATAAATAAGTATTTTCTATTATATTTTGCTTACTGTACTTGGTAAGCTGATACCTATGTAATTATTTCAGTTGCTTTTATTTCCATTTCGTCTGTATAGTGGTACGATAATCGACTTTTTCCAGTCATCTGGTACTTCTCCCATCTCGATACATAAATTTATCAACTCGCACAACCTGTTAGGTATGTAGTCGCAACCCTATTTAAGCACTTCAGTCTTGATACCGTCTACACCAGCAGCCTGACCATTCTTTAAGTTCTTAATTATATCCCTAACCTCAAAGGCACAGACTTTCTCAACTTGCATTTCTCACGTATCGTGTTCTATGTCGCAGTTATGCTGCCCTATAGCTTCACCTCCCAATAATTCCTTAAAAGAGTCTCTCAAAGCGTCTAGTATCCCGTCTGTATCATATAGCATTTCACCCTTGCTATTTCTCATGCTGACTAACTCTGTACTTGTACCCTTTTTTTCTTTTCTTCTGTTTTGATTTTATCATTACTTCACTTGACTAGTAGTTTTACTTTCCTCTTTTTGTTTCTGTAATCATGCTCAAGTCTATTTCTCTCCTCATCGCTAAGGCTTGTGGTGTTTACCTTTCTTTGATACGCTTGTTTCTTTTCGTGGGCGGTTGCGCGGATTTCATCATTCCACTACGCATCACCAGACATTCTTCGTACAACCGCAGTACCACACATTTTGGTCGCACTTCTAATAATGATATTCCGTAACATAGTACATGTGCCTTCTATATCTTTATTGTGTATTAGCGCCTCTGAAGTTTCCCTATCTATGCGTTCGTCTATGCTATTCTGAAAATTTTTTCGCACTTTCGGTTTTCGCTCTTTCTCGATTTTGATTCGCGTTTGTTTCATCTTTTTGGTTCTCTTTCTTCTCCAGCCTTGACCTAAGTTTATTTTTGAGATTAAAAGGTAATGATCAGTATTGCACAAACCCATCAATTTATATCTCCTAGTACAATGTTTATTTCCCCATAATCACAAGTAAAGTAAAGAACCCAGTAGTCGGACATAGTTGAAAATAAGACCAATACTCGGACATGCAGCTTTACTCATGATTATTTGTCATAAATTTTTAAAAAGAGTAGAAATAAAAATTATCAATTATTCTAAAATATCTCGAGGACTTAATAGTTTTAAGTATTTAAAAATCCAGAATTTCAATAATTGAAAAAAATATCCTAAAATCATCTTTCAAGAACTGCAAGCTTATAACCATTTTTCTCGAGATATGGCGTGAATTCTTAACATAAGTACTGACTTAGCTAACGTTAAATAAAAAAATTTCGGCACTAGAATGTTATAAATATTATTTCTAACGATAGTTGAAATATTTTTAAATAAAATTAGAAGGTAGTCTGGTAAAAATAATGTTTATGAAGTTTATAATTACGTGTCCTGAATTACCACTTAATTTTGTGAATAGTACGCCGTAGTGGGACAACGTGGCGCTACTTGTCCGAAAACAGCAGCCTTCATTCGGACTCGCGTAACATGTAAGCAATGATGGTTAAGTAAAATATCCCAGGTAATTTACGTGGTTTTTTACAGTAAATTACTAGGTAATTTACGTGACTAGTTTCTTACTGTTATGTCCCTGGCGCTGTAGTAGAATTTAATTCTCTCGTAGCCCGACGCTGATTCGTTGGAGAGTGAAGTTCGTTGCTGCCGTTGAATGGTTGAAACCATAACCGGGAGAACAAATAAGGTTTTGAAATTAAAACACAATTTGAAC
>JAABKJ010004590.1:0-24156 GCA_011634705.1 Andricus grossulariae
CATCTGATTCGGTCATTACCATCTTCGATGATAATACAGATTTCTTAAATCTTGAATGAAGATTAGTATCTTCATCTGATCTGTCATTACCATCTCCGATGATGATTCAGATTTCATTCATCTTGACTGAAGATTAGTACCTTCATCTGATCAGTCATTACCATCTCCGATAATAATACAGATTTCTTCAATCTTGAATGAAGATTAGTATCTTCATCTGACCAGCCATTACCATCTCCGATGATAATACAGATTTCTGCAATCTTGAATGAAGATTAGTATCTTCACCTGATCGGTAATTACCATCTTCGATGATAATACAGGTTTTTTCAATCTTGATTGAAGATCAGTATCTTCATCTGATTCGGTCATTACCATCTTCGATGATAATACAGATTTCTTAAATCTTGAATGAAGATTAGTATCTTCATCTAATCGGTCATTACCGTCTCCGATGATAATACAGATTTTTTCAATCTTGAATGAAGATAAGTATCTTCATCTGATCGGTCATTACCATCTCCGATGATAATACAGATTTCTTCAATCTTATGACTAATATTACAGAAAACCTTGCCGTTTGGTATATCTGTGAAAAAAATTCTTCTTTCGATCTCTCCAATAGCTTAGTGCTAAGAACACCCGACCGGCAATCGGTAGACCTGAGGTTCGATTCCCAGCGGGGCAAAGAAGAAGGACCTTTTTTCACAGATAAAATTCAATATTAAAATTGTTATTTATTGTTGTACTGACGAGAAAAATACATTTTTTGCCACTATTTATGAAATGAAATAAAAAATGAATCTAAAATAGGAGCGAGCGAGAAAAGAAGTTGACGAGGTCCTGGATGGAAAATATGGAAAATTTGGATCAGCGGAGCTTCAACGTCTTAATTATCTTGAGCAATGCATCAGGGAAACTTTGCGATTATATCCCAGTGTTCCTTTCATATCACGAGTTATCCATGAAGATTTACAACTCAGTGAGTTTAAAAAAATTAATATAAATTTAAACAAGTTATTATTTTCATTTATTATTGTTACTTATTTATTCATTGATTGATTGATTGTTTTATTTATTTACTTATTTACTTATTTACTTATTTACTTATTTACTTATTTACTTATTTACTTATATACTTATTTACTTATTTACTTATTTACTTATTTACTTGTTTACTTGTTTACTTATTTACTTATTTACATATTTACTTATTTACTTATTTACTTATTTATTTATTTCACTTTAATTGAAAATTCTACTTATTTGTTAAAAATTTCTTTTAACTGAAAATTTGACTATTGAATTTTTTCTATAAATTGATTTTTTTTTATTTCAAAATTCAACTATTTGGTTGAAAATTTATATAGTTTATTGAAAATTAGTCTCTTTTGGATAGAAAAACTTCTTGGTGAAAAATTCAACTGTTTTGTAGAAAATTCTTCTTTTTGGTTCGAAAATTCAACAATTTGGTTGAATTTTTTTTTCCTGGACTGAAAAATCTTCTTTAGTTCAAGATTCAACTATTTTGGTAGAAAATCGTATTTTTTTAAAATTTAAGTGTTTCTGGTTTAAAATAAAATTATTTTCAATTGAAATATCAACCATTAAATTTTTCGTTGAGAATTTACCTTGCTTGGTTGAAAATTCAACTACGTGGTTGATATTTGAACTACTTTGTTAAAAATTCATTTTTTTGGTTGAAGATTTATCTTTTTGGAAAAATGAACTATTTTGTCAAAAATTCGCTTCTTTGTTAAAAACTTGGCTTTTTCTAGTAAAAAATTTAAAAATTTGGTTGAAAATTCAACTTTTTGGTAGAAAATTCTTATTTTTGGTTCGAAATTTCAACAATTTGGTTGAAATGTTTTTTTTTCTTGACTTTTTTTTTTTTGGTTTAGGATTTAATTATTTTGCTACAAAATCGTCTCTTTCTGGTTAAATTCATATGTTTCTGATTTAAAATAAAAAAATTGTTTGTTTCAAATATCAACCATGAAATTTTTTATTGAGAATTTATCTTCTTTGGTTGGAAGTTGAACTCCGGGGTTGAAATTTGAACTACATTATTAAAAATTATTTTGTTTTGTTTGATATTTATCTTTTTGGTTGGAAAATAAACTATTTTGTTAAAAATTCGCTTTTTTGTTAAAAATTTATCTTTTTTTGATAAAAAATAAAAGTTCTTGTTCGAAAATTGAACTGTTTTGTACGAAACTCCTTTTTTTGGTTTAAAAATTCCATAATTTGATGAAAAAAAATTTGTTTTGACTGAAAATATAATTATTGCATTTTAGGTTGAAAACTTATCATTTTCAGTTGAAAATTTAATTTCTTGTTAAAAATTCATGAATTTCGCTGAAATAAAATTTTTTCCGTAGAAAGTTAATCTTCTTGGTTAACATTTTTTTTAGTGGAAAATTTAACTAGTTCTTTCTCAATGAATTTATTTAGTTGAAAATATTTCCTTTGATAGAAAATTAATCTTCATTGTTGAAACTGAATTAAAATTATTATTTATTTTTATTTTCTGTGAAGAAATAATTTCGACTTAATTTAATAATGTTAATTTGACAATAATAATATGAATTAATAATAAACCATAATAATATAATAATAATTAATAATTAATTTAATAATGAACAAGTAAATCTAATGTTTTTAATTTTCAGAAAATTATTTAATTCCGGGCGAAACAAGTGTGCATTTGCATATATTTGATCTTCACAGAGATCCAAATTTTTGGCCAGATCCAGAAAAATTTGATCCTGATAGATTTTTGCCCGAAAGAATTCAAGGTCGACATCCCTTCTCTTACCTACCTTTCAGTGGAGGACCACGTAATTGCATAGGTAAAAAAAATTATATTTTAAGGCCATGTAATACTAACTCGATTCCTACTTTATCGACCTTTTTTCTGGATCATACCAATTCCACACGAAATGAAATATTGAGCTTTCTTAGTCCCTTTTATTTGTTTCCCCAAAATTTCAGCTCGATATTTCATTTCTTGTGGAATTGGTATGATTTACAAAAAAATGTCGGTAAAGTAGGAATCGGATAAGTGTCACATGTCCTTAAGGCCATGTTATACTAACCCGATTCCTACTTTACCGACATTTTGTAGCAACAACTTAGTCCACAATAATTGAGATATCCAGTTGGAGAATTAGAACATTCATTGAAAGACTCTAATTAACGTTTCTATGGTCCTAAATTTTTTGTAAAATTTTAGGTTTTTTTTTGTATTTTGAGAAATTTAGGACCATACAAAACTGCAAACTTTTCTTGGTGATTTTCATTTCATTTCCTAATTTTTCAATTCGGTATCACAATTCATGTGGACGATATTTATTTCGAAATAATGTTGGTAAGGTAGAAATCGGGTTAGTATTACCTGGCCTTAACTTGAAAAATTATAAAGGTAAAATCATTATTTTTTCTTAATATATTGATTCAAATGGTTAAGGATATTAATCTTTTGTCATAAATTTTAAGCTTTTTAAAGCCATGTAATACTTACCCGAGTCCTACTTTATCGACATTTTTTGAGGATCATACTAATTCCACACGAAATGAAATATTGAACTGAAAGTTTGGAAAATAAATAAAATGGGCTAAGGAACGTTTATGCAGTAACAAATTTTCAAAGATACAAAAGAAAATGATTTTGTTTCATTGTAAAAATGTATTAGTACATAAACGTTTCTGAGTCCCTTTTATTTATTTTCCCCAAATTTCAGCTCGATATTTCATTTCTTGTGGAATTGGTGTAATTTAAACAAAAATTTCGGTAAAGTAGGAATCGGATAAGTGTCACATACCCTTAAGGCCATGTAATACTAACCCGATTCCTACATTACCGACATTTTGTCGCAACAAATTACGTCCACAATAATTTAGATATTCAGTTGGAGAATTAGAAAATTCATTGAAAGACTCTAATGAACATTTATCTGGTCCAAAATTTTTGGAATTGAAAGAAAAAAATGTGTAACATTTTAGTTTTTTTTTTGTATTTTGAGAATTTTAGAACCATACAAAACTGCAAACTTTTCATTTGATTTGCTAATTTTTCAACTCGCTATTACAATTCGTGTGGACGTGTGTTGTTGCGAAATAATGTCGGTAAGGTAGAAATCGGGTTAGTATTACATAGCCTTAACTAGAAATATTATAAAGGTAAAATAATTTTTTTTTAAATATATTCATTCAAATGGTTAAGGGCATTAATTTTTATTGAATTCAATTTTAGGTCAGAAATTTTCAGCATTTTAAGGCCATGTAATACTTATCCGAGTCCTACTTCATCAACACTTTTTCAGGATCATTCCCTTTCTACTTTTAACTGAAAGTTTGGCAAAATAAAGAAAATGAAATAAGGGACGTTTATGTAGTAACAAATTTTCAAAGATACAAAAAAAATTCCAAAAATTATATTTTTTTAATTGTAAAAATGTATTAGTGCATAAACGTTTCTTAGTCCCTTTTCTTGATTTTCCCAATATTTCAGCTCAATATTTTTTGTAGAATGGGTATGATTTTAAAAAAATGTCGGTAAAGTAGGAATCAGATAAGTATCACATGCCCTTAAGGCCATGTAATACTAATTCGATTCCTACTTTACCGACATTTTGTCGCAACAAATTACGTCCACAATAATTGAGATATTCTGCTGGAGAATTGGAAAATTCATTGAAAGGGTCTAATAAACATTTGTATAGACCTAAATTTTTGGAATTGAAAAAATTAATTTTGTAACATTTTATGTTGTTTTTTGTATTTTGAGACATTTAGGACTATAAAAACGTTTCTCAGTCTTTCATTTAATTTTCTACATTTTCAAATCGTTATCACAATTTGTGTGGACGTGAGTTGTTGCGAAATATTGTCGGTAAGGTAGAAATCGGTTTAGTATTACATGGCCTGAACTTGAAAAATTATGAAGGTAAAATAATTATTTTTTCAATATATTGATTGAAATATGCAAGGACATTAATTTTTACCTAATTTAATTTTCGCCAGAAATTTTCAGCATTTTAAGGCCATGTAAAACTTACCCGAATCCTACTTTAGCGACATTTCTTCAGAATCATACTAATTCCACACGAAATGAAATATTGAACTGAAAGTTTGGCAGCATAAAGGCAATGGACTAAGGAACGTTTATATAGTAACAAATTTTCAAAGATACAAAAAAATGTCCAAACATGATTTTTTTTCAATTGTAAAAATTTATTATTTAATAAACGTTTCTTAGTCCCTTTTATTAATTGTTCCAAAATTTCAGCTCGATATTTCATTTCTTGTGGAATTGGTATGATTTACAAAAAAATGTCGGTAAAGTAGGAATCGGATAAGTGTCACATGTCCTTAAGGCCATGTTATACTAACCCGATTCCTACTTTACCGATATTTTGTCGCAACAACTTACGTCCACAATAATTAAGATATCCAGTTGGAGAAATGGGAAATTCATTGACTCTAATAAACTTTTCTATGGTCCTAAATTTTTCGAATTGAAAAAATTAATTTTGTAAAATTTTAGGTTGTTTTTTTTATTTTGAGAAATTTCGGACTATACAAACGTACCTGAGTCTTTCATTTAATTTTCTAAATTTTCAACTCGCTATCACGATTCGTGTGGACGTGAGTTGTTGCGAAATATTGTCGGTAAGGGAGAAATCGGTTTAGTATAACATGGCCTTAACTTGAAAATTTATAAACGTAAAATAATTCCTTTTTTCAATATATTCATTCAAATAGTTATGAACATTAATTCCTACTAAATTTAATTTTAGGTCAGGAATTTTCAGCATTTTAAGGCCATTTAATACTTACCCGATTCCTACTTTACCGGCATTGTTTCGCAACAACTTACATCTATAAGAATTGAGATAAAAGTAGAAAATTTGAAAAATTCATTGAAATACTCTAAGAAACGTTTACATGGACCTAAATTTTTGTAATTAAAAAATAATTAATTTTGGAAATGTCGAATACCGATACCGAAAAATGTCGGTAAGTTAGAAATCGGGTATGTATTACATGGCCTCAACTTGGCAAATTATAAACGTAAAATCATTCTTTATTATCAATATATTGATTTAATTGAAGCACACTAATTTTCACTAAATTTAATTTTAGGTCAGAAATTTGCCATGTTGGAACTGAAAGCACTGATGGCCCATTTGCTACACAATTTCGATTTTCAACCCATTGACCACTCTCGAGAAATTACTTTAATTGCCGATCTCGTCATCAGACCTGCTGTACCAATTCGTGTAAAATTTATATCTCGATTAAAATAATTTTTATAATAATTCTGCGAGGAATATGAATAAAAGCTTTAGAAATATTTTTCTGTTTTTATACTGATAATTTATTATACAGGAATTGACTAAATATTATTTAATTAATCAAAATTCGATGTTTAAGGGACAAATAATGTTTTGAAGAACTAAAAAAAAATCTGCCTCAGCCCGGATTTGAACCTGGAACGCCACTATACATGAGGCGATCGTTTATCATTTACGCAACACAAGCCTCAGCAGATCTTTTCCAGTTATTCAAAGCTATTTGTACAGAGGAATACTACATGTCTGAAAAACTTGAGATAATCTAATTAATTTGTTGGGACATGTTATTACCAATGTTGAAGCATGTTAGCATCTGAGTTTCTAAATTTTAACTCATTAAAATTCGATGCTAGCGATTATTTGGGGCGAATAATTTTTGGAAGACCGAAAAAAATTTGCCTGTGCCCGGATTTGAACCAGGTACATCGCTATACATGAGTGGTATTTCTCCAATGTGACAAGTGTACCCTTTCAGATCAACTTGAATTTATTCTAATCAATTTTTAGGGAGACTTTTTTACCATTTTAAAGCATGTTAACGTTCGCATTTTTTTATTTTAGTTTTCAAATTATTTATTTTAAACTCACGTTGATCAGAAAAGTATAATTATTACAGTGGTGAAATACGTATAGTATTTTTCTGTAAAAGTAACATTGAAGAACAAGAACAGATCTTCTGAGGTCTCGGTGGCGTAATTTGTTAACTCTTCACTCATGTATAGTGGCGTTCGCGGTTCAAATCCGGGCTGAGGCAGATTTTTTTTTTGGTCTTGTCCGAAGTAATCGTTAAACATCAAATTTTTTTCAATTAAAATTTAAAAACTTATGCTTTAAAATGGTAATAACAACTTTTAACAATTTTTTTAAAATTATTTGAAAATGAAATCCTATATATAAATTAAACGATTTTAAACTAAAGCGCTTATATTTTACAATTATAATAAAAAATATTTTGTGCAGATTTGGTATTTCTCCAAGTTAAAAAATATAATAAAATAATTAAGTTAATAATAATTAATTATTCATTGTTCAAACTGAGTTGTAAATGCACTGTACATTTTCACATAAAAATCAATCTCAGACTTATGCAAAATATTAAAAAGCAATTTTTTGCTGATATTTAAAAATATGTTAATTCTAAATTTATGTTAAAAAACAGCGAGCATGAAAATATGTTGACGAAATCCTACATGAAAAAATTGGTATGTCGGAAGTTCAAAGTAGTGCCATTTTTATCTGATTTGAAAATGTTTTAAAAATTAAAGTTGATTTAATCATGCCCTCGAAAATTTAGCAGAAATTTATTATTTTATTTTTTATTTATTTTTCTTATTTATTAAAATCATTTTTAACTTGAAATTATTGGGATTCGATATTTTAAAGTTATATAGCAACGAAAATGTATAAATAACTAATTCATATTGTTGTAGAAAAGTTTATAAATAAATATTCACAGTGTGATATTTTTAGAAAGGAAAAATATCGTTGTTACCTGAAATCACTGAAACACGTTATGAAAATTTTAGCTAGTAGTAAAAAATGTTATAAATTAATAATTTATATTCTTATGAATAAATTATAGTAACAATATTTTCATAACGAGTCCTTCATTCGTGCCATTATAAAAAAAAATGTCGCCTTAATAATGGGAAAAAAACTTTTAAAGTTTCATCAGAACATATAAATTTTTTTCTAAAATCATAAAAATTATCCAAATTTGCAGTATTATAGTTTTGGTTCATAATTTATCTCTTTTGGTTAAAAACGGTTCTATTTGTTTAAAAATGTAACTATTTTGTTAAAAATTCATTTTATTGGGTTAATATTTCTTTTTTTTTAATTCTTTTTTGGTTGAAAATTAATTTTTTTAACTGAAAATTTAACTATTTAATTTTTGGCTGCCCAATTATCTTTTTTATTTAAAAAATCAACTATTAAATTTTACATTGAAAATTAATCTTTTTGGGTCATTTTATTGGTTAACGATTAAACTATTTTGTTGAAAATTCTTTCTTTTTTTTTTTTGTAGAAAATTAATCTTTTCAACTGAAAACTTAACTATTACATTTTTGGTTGAAAATTCAACTAATGAATTTGTGACTGAGAATTCATTTTTTTCGGATGAAAATTTAACTACTTGGTAGAAATTTAAACTACTTTGTTGAAAATTCATTTTATTATTTGAGGATTTCACTATTTTTTTTTAAACTAGTTTCTTTTTTGTTGAAAATTAACTTTTTTGGACCGCAAATTTGACTACTCTGTTTTTTTTTAAATTGATCGTTTTTAGTCGACAATTCAACTATTAAATTTTTGATTGAGAATTAATGTAATTTGGTTGAAAAATCAACTAATTGGTTGAAATTTGTATTATTTTGTTAAAACTTCATTTTATTGATTAAAGATTGAACTATTTTGTTGAAAATTCGTTTTTTTGGTGCTTAAAAATTAATTTTTTCAACTGAAAATTTAACTATTCCATTTTTGGATGAAAATTCATTGATCATTTTTAGTTGAAAATTAAACTATTTCGTTGAGAATTTCTGTATTTTATTGTCAATTCGTCATTTTTGGTAGAAAATTCATCTTCTTGAATGAAAATTCAACTACTTGGTTCTACCACTTTATGAAAAATTCATTTTATTAGTTGAAGTTACATCTCTTTAGTTGAAAATTCAACTATTTTATTTTAAATTCGTTTTTTTAAATGAAAATTATTGTTCATAACTGAAAATTTAACTATTTCATTTTTTGTTGAAAATTTATCGTTTTTATTTGAGCATTCAACTATTACATTTTTTATTGTTGATTCATGTTTTTTGGTTGAAAATTCAACTATTTGGTTAAAAGTTGAACTAGTTTTTTTAAAACTCGTTTTTTTGTTGTTGAAAATTGATTGTTTTAACTGAAAATGTAACTATTACATTTTTGGTTGAAAATTGATAGTGTTAGTTGAAAATTCATGTATTCATTTTTTTGTGATAATTTATGTTTTTTGGTTAAAAATTTCACCTACTTGGTTTAATTTTCACATAATAAATATATTTAGTTAAAAATTAATTTTATTGGGATAAAATTGTACTATTTTGTTGAAAATTTTTTTTTGTCTGTGAATAATTAATTATTTTAACTGAAAATTTTACTATTCGATTTTTTGTTGAAATTTAATAGATTTAGTTGAAAATTCAACTAATAAATTTTGCACTGAGAATTCATTTTTTTTCGGTTGAAAATTAAACTGCTTGGTTGAAAGTTGAACCTCTTTATTAAAAATTCATTTTATTGGGTTTTGATTTCACTAGTTTGTTAAAAATTCTTTTGTTTTGGGTTGAAAATTCATCTTTTTTACTCAAAATTTAACTATTTCATTTTTGGATGAAAATTTATCTCTTTTATTTAAAAAATGAACTATTGAATTTTGCATTGAGAATTAGTATTTTTTGGGTCAAATATTCAACTTATACTTGGTTGAAATTTGAGTTACTTTGTTGAAAATTCATTCTTTTGGTTGAAGCATGAACGATTTTGCTGAAAATTTGTTTTCTTTTTTGTTTGGAAATTCATTTTTTGAACAGGAAAATTAACTATTTCATCTTAGGATAGAAATCGAACGTTTTTAGTTGAAAATTCAACTATTTGTTTCAAAATTTATGTATTTTTGTTGTAAATTCGTCTTTTTTAGTAGAAAATTAATTTTCTTGTTTGAAAATCTAAGTGTTTGGTTGAAAGTTGAACTACTTTATAAAACGACTTAAAAACATATTAAACATAATGTTAATTAACTTTGATTGGAAATTTAACTATTTTGTGAAAAATTCGTTTAAAAAAAATTAAAAGTCAATTTCTTGAACTACAAATTGAACTATTCCATTTTTTGTTTAAAATTGATCGGTTTTAGTTAAAAATTCAACTATTTTGTTGGAAATTAATTTTTTTGTTGAAAATTCAACATTTTTGTAGAAAAATTTACTTTTTGGCTTCAAAATTCAACTCTACCAAATCTAGTATTCCTGTTGTTAATCTGCAAAATTTCATCTGTTGCAATTTTCTCTAAAATCAAACAGATAGGTGAACTTATAAATTTTATTTTAATAAAGAATAAACACTTTATTTTGTTTCTAAAGGTTGAAGTTAGTATTTTTTCCTTGATGGACCGGTTACTGGGGATAGAGCACTGATTTTGTTCGAAACCACCTAGAGGTCACAAATCTTGACCGAATTGAATATTTTTTTTAGAAATGTTTCTAATTGAATTTCGAAGAGATTCACATCGCCCAAATTTTAAAATAAATTTTTATCAATTAGAAAACTCATGAAACCTTATCCAAAACCCCTGAATATTGAACTCGACTCACATTTCTGAAAGCAACTAAGCCAAATCCCAACCAATAAACCCTAAACTTATATATTCTCAACCTATAAACCCTAAACCCACTAACCCTAAATCCATGAAACCTAGACCCATAAACCGTAAACCCTAATCCCGTCAACCCTGAACCCACTAACCCTAAATCCACAAATTTCAACCCATAAAGTCTAGACCCATAAACCGTCAACCCATAAACCTTCAAGCCACTAACCCTAAACCTACAAATCCCAGCCCATATACCCTAAACCCATTGTTGAAACCTTTTTTATATGGGGTTTCTGGGTTGGGATTTATGGGGTTCAGGGTTTATGGGTTTAGAGTTTATGGGTTGGGATTCGTGGGTTTAGGGTTTATGGGTTTAGGATTTATGGGTTGAGATTTGTGGTTTAGGGTTAGTTGGTTTCAGGAACGTGAGCCTCTTCGAAATTCAATTAGTAACATTTCAACAAAAAAAAATTATTCAATTCGGTCAAGATTTGTGACCTCTAGGAGGATTTGAACATTCCATCTCCAGTGTGGCGACTGAACGCAAGCGTTACGCTACAACGTAACTATAAAGTAACCCTAAATCGATATCAAATTATAATTAATAAAAAAAAAAAATAATAAATATCTAAATTGTTGCAATTATAATTGTACGTTAAAATTTACGTCAGAAGTTAATGCCGTAATTGAAATAAGTTTATTTTTAGCACTAGAAATTAAAAAAACATAGTGGCTGTCATTGAAGGCTGCTAAAGGCGACTTTAAGCGCATCTAAGCAGATCTGAGTAGATGCGCTTGAAGTCGCCTCTGGCAGACCTTCAATGACAGCCACTGCTTTTTTAATTTCTAATGCTAAAAATAAATTTATTGCAATTACGGCATTAACTTCTAACATAAATTTTAACGTACAATTATAATTGCAACAATTTAGTTATTTATTCATTTATTTTTTTATTAATTATAATGCGAGATTACTTGAGGGTGACGCTGCGGATTTAGATGAAATGGTGTAAGAATGAAATTGTCGACACATTCTTCTTCTGCCATCCTTATCTAAAATTGCTTTTTCGAAAAACATATTTTGAAAGTATTATCAAAAGATGAGTTTGACGGTTTTCATGAAAAAGAACTATTATTCACTTGCATCTTTATTTTGCATTTGCGCAATTGACGTGGATACTTCATTACGCGTCCTCCAAAAGAACGAAAGCCACACTGAGCAACACGAACGACTGAGGGCGCTGGCATCGTTTAATGCCACGTTCTGATTGGTCAACGTGCGACCATGAAAAAGCGCGGGTAATTTTGAAATGTATAAAAACCTAAACAGAGGAAATAGATTTAATACAGCGAGAAAAATGTTTTATTCGTACAACAAAATAATTTCATTGCTATTTGTGCAATAAATTTTTTTCATGGTTCTACCAAATTTTGGTTTCCATAACAAAACGTTTTGTTAAACTAACGTTATATTTTGTTAAACCAAAAGAATTTTTTGTTTAGTCTGCAAGAGTTTGCAAAAATGATAAAAAATGTAATAAATCATAAATTCTTAAAAATAAATCTACGTAAATATCAGATTCATTATGCAATAATCGCGACCGAGAATTAGTGCTTTTATAATAATCGTAATTTCTTCAAATCTCCAGACATCTCTGACCTCTCTTTAAAGGTTAGCAATTAATAATTAAATGAATATGAAACTAATGATCAAATGGTGCGCATGCGCATAAACTTCTCTGTACGCTTTTGGACGGGAATGAATAGACAAAAACGATGAAATGAAACTTTTTTAATATTTAAAAAAATGAACACATTGTAATTATAAATTTTTTAAAATTATTATTTCTCGAAAATTGTGAAAAAAAGGCGAAAGAGAGTACTCTCAGCTTTCGAGTCATAATTATCTTATAATTTTGCTTTGTGATTGTAAACATTGAGGATACCTCCAGCGAAGGGGGATTCCCCTCTATCAGTTCCCTCTAGTTTCACATTTACTGAAACAGAAATAACAGTTAAAAGCAATAATCTTATCGCAAATTAAAATGCATTTTGAGGAAGTAGGGGGCTCGTCTCGTAAACAAGTGATCTGCATACGTATTTTTAAATATCTCTAATAATTAGAAGCGAGAGCAGTTGATTTTCAGACGTTGCGCTATCAACATTACCTGCTGCCTTTACTCTCAGCAAAAAACAGTCCAAAGTCACATTTTAGTTTTTTTTTAAACAATAGTCTTTTTTTAATCTAGTCATTTTTTAAATATTTTAGTATACCATTTTTCAATTTCAAAATGATAGTCATTTTTGTGTTTCTTATAGTAGCTATAGGGGTTTTTCATTATCTTGTTCATTATGATAGAAGAGGGAAACTCGTCAACAAATTACCCGGACCAACATCCCTTCCCATTTTTGGAAATGTTTTGAGCTTCTTAGTTCCACAAAGTAAGAACTTTTCCGACTGAGTTTCAAAATTTTTTATATCAAATTTTGCTATTTTTCCATTTTGAGTAACTTGATCTCCGTTAATAATAGTTTTGATTTTAAAAAATTTTATTAATCAATTAAATTGAATCGCAGAACAATTATGGCATGTGAAGAGAAAACTAAACCAAGACTACTACCCAATATACAGGACTTGGAATTTTGGGTCACCTTTCATCCACATTTGTCATCCTGACGATGCCGAAGTAAGAATTTTTTTCTATCAAATTTACCCTTTTTTTAATATAAATAAGCAATGCTTTAAACAATGAAATTCATATGAAATAATTGAAATGTTCTAATACAGAGAAACAAAATATTAATTGATAATTTAATTTAATTAATAATTAATAAATAAAAATGATTAAATATTAATAATTTACAAATAATTTCAAGAAATTTTATCAAAGCCTTTAAATTTAAGACCTCAGTAACTGAATTTCAGAATTGTCTCTTAAATTCAGCCAAATTTTTCTTAAAGTCAGATCAAGTTTGCTTAAATCTAGCCAAATTTCATTTCATTCACTGTCAACCGTTTTTTGACATTCCCTTTAAAGCAAGACATTTTATTAGAAACGTTTTTATAGGTTAGTTATTATTAGGCTTTTTTTAAATTAGAAATAATTAAATCTGAATTGTCTGGATTTTAGAAAATTTGATTTGAATTTAAGACCTTGTTATCTGAATTTCAAATGACTCTCAATTTCAGCCAAATTTAACTTAAAGTCAGTTCAGGTTTGCTTAAATCTAGACTTATTTTATTTTATCGGATGCCAATAGTTTTTTAATATTCCCTGAAAAACAAAAGATTTTATTAAAAGGTTTTTAAAATTTTATTAATTATTATGCCCTTTTTAAATTAACAATACCTAATCAAATCTAAAGTGTATAGATTTAAGAAAAATCGGTTTCAATTTAAAACCTCATTAACTGAATTTCAGGATTGTCTCCTAAATTCAGTAAAATTCTACTTAAATTCGGATCAAGTTTGCTTAAATCTAGACAAATTTTATTTGATTGTATGTCAACAGTTTTTTGACATTCCCTGAAAAGAAAGAAATTTAATTCAACATTTGTTTGATCTTAGTAATAATTAGGCCCTTTTTAAATTAACAATACTTAATTAAATCTAATGCGTATAGATTTAAGAAAAATCGGTTTTAATTTAAGACCTCATTAACTGAATTTCAGGATTGTCTCTTAAATTCAGCAAAATTCTACTTAAATTCAGATCAAGTTTGCTTAAATCTAGACAAATTTTATTTTATCAGATGCCAATAGTTTTTTAATATTCCCTGAAAAACAAAAGATTTTATTAAAAGGTTTTCAAAATGTTATTAATTATCATGCCCTTTTTAAATTAACAATACTTAATTAAATGTAAAGTGTATAGATTTGAGGAAAATCGGTTTCAATTTAAGACCTCATTAACTGAATTTCAGGATTGTCTCCTAAATTCAGTGAAATTCTACTTAAATTCAGATCAAGTTTGCTTAAATCTATACAAATTTTATTTTATTGTATGTCAACAGTTTTTTTAACATTCCCCGAAAAGGAAGAAATTTTATTCCAATATTTTTTGATTTTAGTAATAATTAGGCCCGTTTTAAATTAGCAATACTTACTTCAATCTAAAGTGCCCGGATTTGAGAAAAAATAATTTAAATTTAAGACCTTATTAACTGAATTTCAGGATTGTCTTTCAAATTCAGCGAAATTTTACATAAAATCAAATCAAGTTTGCTCAAATCTAGAAAAATTTTATTATATGTCAACCGTTTTTTTAACATTCCCTGAAAAGCAAGGAATTTTATTAAAATGTTTTTTAATTTTAGTAATAATTAGGCCTATTCAAATTAACAATACCTAATTAAATCTAAAGTGCCTGGATTTAAGAAAAATGAGTCTAAATTTAAGACCTCAATAACTGAATTTCAGGATTGTTTGTTAAATTCAGCCTAATTTTACTGAAAGTCAGATCAAGTTTGCTTGTATCTAAACTAATTTTATTGTATTGTATATTTACTATTTTTAACATTCCCTGAAAAGCAAGAAATTTTATTTAAATGCTTTTTTAATTTTATTAATTATTATTATGCTTGTTTATTAACAGTACATAATTAAATCTAAAGTGTATAGATTTAAGAAAAATTGGTTTTAATTTAGGACCTCATTATCTGAATTTCAGAATTGACTCTTAAATTCAGCCAAATTTTACTTGAAGTCAGATCAAGTTTGCTTAAATCTAGATAAATTATATTTTATCCAATGCAAATAGTTTTTTAGCATTCCCTGAAAAAGAAAAGATTTTATTAAAACGTTTTTTAATTTTATTAATTATTATTATGCCTTTTTTAAATTAGCAATATTTATTAAATTTAAATTACCTGGATTTAAGAAAAATTGATCTAAATTTAAGGCCTCATTATCTGAATTTCAGAATTGACTCTTAAATTCAGCCAACTTTTACATCTTAAAATTGGTTTTGATCAAATTCAGCAAAATTTGGTTGAATTTAAACAAAATTTGTCTAAAATCTAAGTTTAAGACCACATTATCTGAATTTAAGACCGGAATCTTAAATTAAGCCAGATTTGATTTAAAACCAGATTATTTTTTCTTAAATTCAGACCAACTTTAGAAATTTATTTTCAGGAAACAATTCTTATCCTATTTGAATTTTTTTCTAAATCAAAAACTTGTAAAAACCACATCAACTTCACAAAGCAGATAATTGAGAAGGTTTTTTATTATTTTATTTATTTATTAACAAAAATAGAAAAAAAACTTGATTTGCACTAAATCTAAACAATTTATAGACAAAAATAGTTTTTATATTGAATTAATTAAAGATATTAAATAATTTTTTATCAATTAAACAAATTTTATAAACAATCAGCCACATAAGGTACTTTGATTAAATAAATAAAGGCTTTTCTTCAGATTCAAATAAAAATTACTTGAGAATGACACTTAGTTATCATATCTAGTTATTCAATAACAATTGATTATTATTTAAATAAACATAATTAACAAATGCATTATTTGGCTATTTTCTAACATTTAAATTTTTTAATGTAAAAAACTGTTAATTACTAATTTCAAAACTTTATTTAGACTCTTGGATAATAATAAACTATTATTATTATTGACAAGGTTGTAAACAAATTTTTTTCAACTCATGCATTTATAAACTAAGAATTCCGTTTTTCTTGTAGAATTTACTAACAATCCTTTATCAATTATTCATTTCTATCATAGTTTCGCAATCGAAGACAAGAAAAGTGCTAATTTTTTAAAAACAAACTTAATTAACAAATGCATTATTTGGCTATTTTCAACATTTGAGCTTTGTTCTCTTAACTTAATCAATTTTTAATAACTAATTTTTTAACTTTTCCTAAACACTTGGATAACGATCAATTTTTTTTATTGTTATTAACGTCATAAACAAATTTATCTCGTCTCATGCAATTCTCAGTAAATTCGACAAGAAAAAAATCGTTATCAAAGTGTCTAAAAAAATTGAAAATTAATCATTTAATTCCTTTAAAAAAAAATTGTAAGGCTTGGAAAATAGTGGAATAATGCATTTATTTATTAAGATTGTTTAAACAGTCATCAATTGTTATCGATTGATAGGAAGGAATCATTACTGAATAATTGGTTCTTAATTCTTCAAAGAGTTGTAATTAAGGTCATAATTAGTAATTATTAGTAAAATCCATCGTTATATTAATATTAATAATATTGAATAATATTATTATTAATTACTAAATTATTAATTATTAAAAGGACTGAAATTGAAACAAACGTTTTTTTTTTCAACAAATGCTTGAATGATGCATTTGTTTATAAAAATTGTTTTATAAAAAATCATAAATCAATAATTTGTTTATAAAAAATTTGTTTATTATACCATGACGTAAGATTTTAAACTAATTATGCAAGAATTTTCACATTCACGAGCGATTTATAAAAAAATTAGGAAAATAAATAAAAAATGTGACCAAAAGTTTGACCGAAAATTCCTATTCGGGAATTTTCTAGGTCGCTGATTTCAATTACAAAATTCAAAATGGTGGATCCAATATGGCGGACCAAAAATGTAAAACGAAACCGATTTCATTGAAAATTGTTTTCAGGGGTCTTTTGGGATCGTTGATTTCAAAAACCTAAATCAAAATTTCGAAATTCTAAATAACGAATCCAATATGGCGGATCGAAATTTTAAAAACGAAACCGATTTGACTGACAATTGCTACTTGGGGTTTTTTGGGATCGCTGATTTTGAACCCAGAATAACAATTTCAAAATTCAAAATAACGGATCCAATATGGCGAATCGAAATTCTAAAAATATAACCGATTTGACTAAAAATTGCTGCTTTGAGGCTTTTGGGGTCGCTGATTTCAAATCCAAAATCAAAATTCAAATATTAAAAATGGTGGATAAAAATCATTGCACAATACTGACTTGACTCAAAATTGCTACTCGAGGATTTTTTAGGTCGCTGATTTCTAATAAAAAAATTCCAAATGTCAGATCCAATATGGCGGACCAAAATTGTAAAACGAAACCGATTTCACTGAAAATTGCTATCAGGGGGTTTTTGGGATCACTCATTTCAAACCCAGAATAAAAATTTCGAAATTCAAAATAACGAATCCAATATGGCGGATCGAAATTGTACAACAAAACCGGTTTGACTAAAAATTGCTGCATTGGGGTTTTTGGGATCGCTTATTTAAAATCCAAAATCAAAATTTCAAAATTCAAAATAACGGATCCAATATGACGAATCAAAATTTTAAGAATATAACCGATTTGACTAAAAATTGCTACTTTGAGGCTTTTGGGGTCGCTGATTTCAAATCCAAAATCAAAATTTGAGGCTATTGGGGTCGCTGATTTCAAATCCAAAATCAACATTCAAATATTAAAAATTGTGGATAAAAATCATCACACAATACTGATTTGACTCGAAATTTCTACGCGGGTTTTTTTTAGGTCGCTGATTCCAAATTAAAAAATTAAAAATGTCGGGTCCAATATGGCCGACCAAAGTTGTAAAACGAAACCGATCTCACTGAAAATTGCTATCAGGGGGTTTTTGGGATCGCTGATTTCAAACCCAAAATCAAAATGTTGAAATTCAAAATAACGAATCCAATACGGCGGTTGGAAGTTGTAAAAAAACCGGTTTGACTAAATATTGTTTCTTGGGGACTTTTTTGGGATCGCTGATTTTGAACCCAAAATCAAAATTTCAAAATTCAAGATAACGTATCCAATATGACGAATTGAAATTGTAAAAATATAACCGATTTGACTAAAAATTGCACTTCTAAGGCTTTTGAAGTCACTGATTTCAAATCGAAAATAAAAATTTAAACACTAAAAATGGTGGATAAAAATCATCACACAAAAATGATTTGACTCAAAATTGCAACTCGAGGGATTTTCAGGTCACTGCTTTCAAATCTAAAAATTCAAAATGACGGATCCAATATGGTGGACCAAAATTGTAAAACGAAACCGATTTCACTGAAAAATGATATCAGGGGGTCTTTGGGATCACTGATTTCAAACGCAAAATCAAAATTTCGAAATTCAAAATAACGAATCCAATTTGGCGAATTAAAATTGTAAAAACCAAAGCGATTTGATTAAAAATATCTACTTGGGGTTTTTTGGGATCGCTGATTTTAAATCTAAAATCAAAATTTAAACATTAAAAATGGTGGATAAAATCATTACACCAAAATGATTTGACTCAAAATTTCTACTCGAGGGATTTTCAGGTCGCTGATTTCAAATCTAAAAATCCAAAATAGCGGATCCAATATGGAGGACCAAAATTATTGTGGGACGAAAAAGATTTGATTTAAAATTGCCATTCGGTGGTTTTATAGGGCCGCCGATTTTGAATCTGAAGTGAAAATTTCAAAATTCAAAATGGCGGATCCAATATGGCGGACCAAAATTGTGTAACGAAACCGATTTTACTGAAAATTACTAATAGGGAGTTTTTAGTGTCGCTGATTTGAAATTTAAAGTTAACATTCGAAAACTCAAAATGCCGGATCCAATATGGCGAACCGAGATTGTTAAAAAAAACCTGTTTGAATAAAAATTGCTACTTGGTGGTTTTTTTGGTCGCTGATTTCAAATCCAAAATCAAAATTTCAAAATTAAAAATGTCGTATCTAATATGGCGGAATAATATCATGAAACAAAAATCGATTTGCCTTAAAATTGTTATTTGGAAGATTTTCGGATTGCTAACTTCAAATCTAAATTGAAAATTTAAAAATTCAGAATAGCGGATTCAATATGGAGGATCGAAATGATAAAAATATAACCAATTTTACTTAAAATTGCTACTTGGAGGTTTTTGGGGTCGTTGTCTTCAAAATTTGAAGCGAATATAGCAAAAAATTCAAAACAGCGGAACCAGTATGGCGGATGAAATCATAAAACAAAACCGATATGAACAAAAATTGCTACTGGGGGTTTCTGCGGGTCGCTTACTTCTAATCTAAAGTGAAAATTTCAAAATTCAGAATGACGGATCCAATATGGCTGATCGAAATTGTAAAAATATAACCGATTTGACTAAGAATTGCTACTTAAGGATTTTTGGGCTTGCTGATTTCAAATCCAAAGCAAAAATTTAAACACTTGAAATGGCGGATCCAATATGGCGGACGAAAATCATAAAGCAAACCCGATTTGACTCAAAATCGCTACTCGGGTTTTTTTTGTGTCGCTGATTTAATATCCGAAGTCAAAATATCTTTGACGATTTTTTGACTAAAAATACCAAATTACGCGATTCCTATATCTAAACTTCTACTATTTTGAGAAAAATATCACAAAACCCTCTAGTGTGCCCAACTGAAAATTCCTGTCGAGGAACCTCGGAGGATCCTCGACATGTTGCTGGACGCGAAGCTGCACACATACCTGTACAGGTGATCTTGACGGTTTCTGCACAAGAATTTGGCTTTCAAAATTACATAATTTTATACTATGAATATCTTAAATTAATTAATCTTGGATTGTAAGTCTTAAATAGTGAAAAGTTTTAGATTACAAATCGTTTTAAGTTTTAAAATTAAAAATTCTATCATTTTGATATTTGCATTCGAAATTTCTTCAATTTGGTGGATGTAAAATTAAAAACATGACTTTTCATTTCCACATTTTCAGCAGGGTGTGGATATTTGAAGATATTTCTTATTCTTCCTAAAATGGAGGGAAATGTTTGAAGACCGATAAACAAATCTTATTGAAAACATTTTTGATTACATATAAAATAGATGTACATAATATTATTATTTTGAAAAACTGTTATAAACATTTGAGAAAACGTGATTTCGCAAAATATACCAAAGGAATTTTCAATTGTAAATCTTCAAAAGTAAACTCCATGTTCCAAAAGTGTTCAAAATTAGATCATTTTATACTACAAACATCTTAAATTAATTAATCTTGGATTGCAAGTCTTAAAAATTGAAGAATTTTAGATTGTAGATCTCAAAATTTTAAGTTTTTCAATTTTGAAAATTTGCAGTTTAAGTTAAAGTTTTAAGTTTTACAATAAAAATTTCTGTCATTTTGATGACTTGCGTTTGAAATTTCTTCAATTTGGTAGATTCAGAATTGGAAACTTGACTTTTCATTTCCAAAATCATCAAAAGCATTCGAAATTGCATCAATTTTGATTGTACACATTAAATATTGAGGAATCTTTAATTTCAAATGTACATCATGTGCAGCAACATGTCCAGGATCCTCCGAGGTTCCTGGACAGGAATTTTCAGCTGGAAGTGACGCCGGCTTTATCAAAGAAAACCGCATTCATATTAAGATGCTCTTAAAAACTTTTAATTTGAAGATGTTACTAAATATTAAAAATAATAAATAATATTATGATTTTTTTAAATTGTTGTAAACATTTGAGAAAACGTAATTTTGCAAAATATAGAGAATGAAGGATTTGAAAAGGAAAACATAAAAGGCTCGTGACTAACGCCAATTTATTGATATATCAATTAATTTGTTCATTAATGCAATAGACTTTGAAGAGACGTTCATAGGTCGCATTACGCCCACTTTTAATCTGAAATACGTAGTAAGTTCTAATATCTCTGACGTTTCGTTCAGACGAACAAGAATTTATCAGCGGCCTCGAAAACGTAAGAAATGATACGGTTTGTGTGTGTATTTCACATTTATTGTTAGTTTGGTTTCTTATCATCATACTCTTATTTTTGCAAAAACGCGTCTGTAAGATAAGACTTTCTTCGGTCATAATGAGTGGTACTTTTCAACTTTGGACCCCGACCGGAAACGGAAAGGAGTATAATTTTCATTCCTCGGCAAATCAGATAATCTTCGAAATTGAAGCTTTTCAATTTCAAAAATTGGCAGTTAAAGCTAAAGCTTCAAGTTTTCGAATTAAGAATTCTGTCATTTTGATGATTTGCATTTGAAATTTCTTCAATTTGGTAGATTTAGAATTGAAAAGAATTGAGAAAATTTTGTGCAGCAACATGTCCAGGATCCTCCGAGGTTCCTGGACAAGAATTTTCAGCTGGATGTGGCGCCGGCTGTATCGAGGGAAATCACCTTCATATTAAGACGCCCAAAGTTTTGAGAAAAACAATCAGTAGTAGATAGAACAATTAAGAAATTAATTATTATTTGGAAGATGTTATTGCATTTGAAGATGTTAAAGTCCGAGTTTCTAAATTTGTAGTCATTACTTTCGGTGTTAAAACGATTACAGCGAAAAAAATAATTTTTGAATAACATGAAAAAATCTGCCTCAGCCTGGATTTGAACCCGGAAGGTCAATTGAGTGGAGCGCTAACCAATTGGATAATGGTGTTCCCGGTTCAAATCCGGGCTCAGGCAAATTTTTTATTGTTCATCAAAAATTATTTGTCCGAAGTAATCGTTTTAACATAGAAATTTGTATTAATTAGCAATAATTAGTAGTAAAATTACATTAGAGACAGAAACGGATTTAAATTTTAGGCCACCCTTACATTTATCCCTCTATTTTAATTTTCATTGCTAGATTTTTCGATTGGAGAGTTGACAATAAAAAAAAGACAATTCGAATTTCTTCCATTTGGAAGGTTTAGAATTAAAAACTTGACTTTTCATTTCCAAAATCAACAAAAGCCTTCGAAATTGCATCAATTTCTATTATACAAATCAAATATTGAAGATTTTTTCATTGCAAATATAACAATTTAAAGAATTTTCAATTGTAAATCTTCAAAATTGAAGAATTTTAAATTGTAAATAGTTTAAATTGAGGAATTTTCAATTGTAAATCTTTAAAATTAAAGAATTTTCCATTGTGAATCTTCATAATTGAACTATATTCCGAAAAACGTTCAAAATTAGATCATTTTATACAGAAAATATTCTAAATTAATGAATCTTAAGTTATAAATCTTCAAGATTTGAGAATTTTAAATTGAAAATCTTCCAAATTGAAGAATTTCAATTTGCAATTTGGTTAAATGGAAGAATTTTCAATTTTAAATCTTCAAAATTGAAGAATTTTAAATTGCAAATCGGTCAAATTGAAGAATTTTCAAATATGAATCTTTAAGATTGAAGAATTTTAAATTGCAAATCGGCTAAATTGAAGAATTTTCAATTGAAAATCTTCAAAATTGAACTCCATGCTTCAAAAGACGTTCAAAATTCGAACATTTTATACTATAAACATATTAGAATAATGAATCTTGGATTTTAAATCCTAAAAATTGAGGAATTTTAGATTGAAAATCGTTTAAATTGAGAATTTTCAATTGTAAATCGTCAAAATGGAACTATATTCCAAAAAACGTTCAAAATTAGATAATTTTATACTGAAAAAATTCCAAATTAATGAATCTTGAATTAGAAATCTTCAAGATTGAAGATTTTTAAATTGCAAGTCGGTTAAATTGAAGAATTTTCAATTGTAAATTTTCAAAATTGAAGAATTTTAAATCTCAAATCCGTTAAATTGAAGAACTTTTCATTGAAACTCTTCAAAATTAAAAAATTTTAAATTGAAAATTGTTTAAATTGAAGAATATTCCATTGTAGGTCTTCAAAATTGAAGAATTTTCAATTGTAAAACTTCAAAATTGAAGAATTTTCAATTGTAAATCTTCAAAATTGAAGAATTTTCAATTGTAAATCTTCAAAATTGAACTCCATGTAACAAAAAGCGTTCAAAATTCGATCATTTTATACTATAAACATATTAGAATAATGGATCTTGGATTCTAAATCCTAAAAATTGAGGAATTTTTGATTGGAAATCGTTTAAATTGAGAATTTTTAATTGTAAATATTCATAATTGAACTATATTCCAAAAACCCTTCAAAATTAGATCATTTTATACTGTAAAAAATCCAAATCAATGAATTTTGAATTGTATGTCCTAAAATTTGAAGAATTTTAAATTGCAAATCGTTTAAATTGAAAAATTTTCAGTTGTAAATCATTAAAATTGCACTATATTTAAAATAACGTTCAAAATTGAATTATTTTAACTGAAAACATTCCAAATTAATGAATCTTAAATTATAAATTTTAAAAATTGAAGAATTTTTGATTGCAAATCGTTAAATTAAAGAATTTTCAATTATAAGTCTTCAAAATTGAACTATATTCCAAAAAGCCTTCAAAATTAGATCATCTTATACTGTCAACATTTCAAATTAATGAATCATAAATTGTACATTTTCAAAATTGAAGAATTTTAAATCTCAAATCCGTTAAATTGAAGAACATTTCATTGAAACTCTTCAAAATTAAAGAATTTTAAATTGAAAATTGTTTAAATTGAAGAATGTTCCATTTTAGGTCTTCAAAATTGAAGAATTTTCAATTGTAAAACTTCAAAATTGAAGAATTTTCAATTGTAAATCTTCAAAATT